>CAJNJA010047919.1:16193-56380 GCA_905231915.1 Symbiodinium necroappetens | reverse complement strand
CCTTCAGTCCAGAGGCTGCCCCTTGCAGCTGTCGAAGTCATCATGCCTTCGGATGGTTTGCAGCTTCTGGTAGACTGAGCTTATCGAACATTCGGCAAGGGCTCACCTCCAGGATTTTTCAAGGGCGCGTCCAATACGGACGGTAGCTGGGCTCGCCAAGCCCGTCTGATAGCACTGACCCGAACTTTGTGAGCGGCGCGGCAACCTGCTGTGCGCTCACGGCCAAACGCATCTACCGTGCCAGTCGTTGCAAATAAATTCTTGCATGCGCAGTATCTGCAGAGGGGGGGGGCGGGGGGCGGTGGCCCTTCGACTGTGGGGCTGCGTGCCATAATGCTGGGGGAGCGCGGAAACTTACAGATTTTGCGATGAGAACAGTGAGCCCGGAAGAAGACCGGGTCAAGCGACTACACCCTGCCCGGAAAATGAAATGGGCAATGTACTCATGGCTCATGAAATGCTAGCTGCTAGGAGCTGCTAGCTTGCCGGAGCATCCGACTTCTTACACCACGTCCCACCTTCAGCTTCGCGCAGATGGGGACTCTGCAGGCGCTGAAAAACAAGCTGCTCCTCCTTGGCCTGGAGGAGGCTCGCTTCGCTCGCATCCCACCGGTTGCGCAGCCACAGAGTGCGCTTTCGTGCTCCGATTGCCCTTCGCGCAGAGCGAGCTGAAGCGCTTCTTCCGTGCGCTGGATTCGGACGGCTCTGGATCCATGGGCATTGACGAGTTCTGCGAGGCAGGGTTTTGGTTGCGGCTCATGACGCCTTCGCCCACCCAAGCAGGATCCTGCAGAGTCTGTGTCGCTTCCCTGCACATCAGGGCATTCCTGAGCTGTTCGGGCAAGCAACCGCCTTCAGCATGCTCAAAGCCAAGAAGAAGGCGGGCGTCCACTTCAGTGTTAGGCCCGCAAGGCCCGAGAGTGCTCCAGCTTAGGTGACTCGCCCCAGAGTTGCGAGTACATCTGTATTCCACAAGTCTCCACGACCTTTCTCCCAGCAGACGCTTCATGCGCAACCAATCGACTTTAATCGAGGCAGAGAAAGCCGAGAAGCAGCTCCGGCGGCTCAAGGACAAGTTGGGACGGGTCCTGAGAATCTGTTCGTATCCATCCCTTGTCCCCAGCAGAACACTGCGTCAAATTCTTGTATCACTTGTCGCTGGAGTCCCGTTCCTCCGAAAAAACTCTGAGCACTGAACCATCCAAGCCGCCGCGCTCCGACGTTCGGGTGGCAGGTCTAGGCAATCCTGGAGCTCGCTCGGAGTTTCTAGCACAATGTCCCACATTCTTAGCCCAAAGCCTGCTGTGCAACATCAAATTGTTGCTAGCAGTGATTGCGCTGTTGTGGGCGTTTGCTTACCCTGGCTTGTGAGGTCACACTCCGGACAGGCGGCACTTCAGGGATCTCGAGCTGGGTTCTTCGCAGGTGGCAGGCTTTGGATTGGCTGTTTTCGGTGCTTCAGAAAGGCCCCGGGCACTTGGGAGTACTTAGGGGCATAGGAGCGTTTGAATGTTCCTCGTGGTCTGGTTCGAGCGCGTTTTGGCAGGCTTACAACGTTAGAGCCGCAGTGGCCCCAGGGGGCTTCTGCTTCACTCTGAGCAACTCTGGGCCATCGAGTCGCTTTGGAAGTTCGGGCTCAGGCCCAAATCGGCCGGAGAGCTCGAACTGCAGGATCTTGGAGAGAGAACGCGAGAGAGAGACGCATGCATTGATTGCAGCGCTCATGTTGCAAAAGCGATGGCTCAAAAGCCCTTGAGGACGACATCCGCAACCTCCAGGTTGAGGTCGAGGCCCGAAAGCCAAACAGGGCCTCTGGCTAACAGCTTGGGCTTAAGCATCGGGGGGGGTGCACAGACGCGGCTGGCCAAGCTGGATGAGACGGTGAAGACGAGCTTGAAGCACGTTGAACGTATCGGGGCTGGGGCCCCAGTGAGGGATTTGAGGAAGTTTTGAGTCGGCCCGGGGATCCTCTGAGGAAGTCCTGGGCACCTTGTGATCGGGTGCTGTACTCAGAAATACGAGGCCCCAATTGCGGCGCAATGGCCATGGTAATGCTGTGGATCTTCCTGGGCTGAGTCCCGATCACTCAGAACCAGAAGAGAGCATGAGCTTGAATCGAGTGGTTCGGGCGCATCTCAGGAGGTTCTGGGTGTAAGACTGCCTGCGCAAATCGATCACGAGACACGAGCTTTTTCCAGGGCAGACTTGCACCTCCTGCTAATGCGGAGTAGGTCCTACCACGACAGGGTTTAGGCGCACACTGACAAGCTTTCCAACCACAACGACAAGCTTTGTTCTTACACTGACAAGGGCGTAGGCTCAACCCTACTTGTAGCAGTGTGTGCTGTGGACTTGAGTTGAGACCTTTGCGAAGCTAATCGATCATACACACGGTTAGGAAGTAACTCTGCTTGATTCAGTGTGCCTTTGTAATCGGGAATCCCCATTGCGCCGTTTTCACAGCCCAAATCCTCCAAAATAGTGATTCCCCCACGTGTGAGCGGAACATGCGGGAACCGCCATGTTAACACTTTTAAGGCTCAAAACCTTGCAAAATGGTTAATCCCCCACGTGTTTGGGGAGGGTGTGCGGGCGATGTTCGAAACAAGGCCTCCCCTGCAGTAAGCGGGGACGACGCGCGGGAATCACCATTTTGCCATGTTCAGAGCCTAATCCTCCAAGAAAATGATTCCCCTGCTTGCGGCGGGACCAGAGGGGGGGGACGCACGGGACTCACAATTTTGCTATTTTTACTCACTGATGCTGATATGGGCTGCTGATGCTGATGTGTGCTGCTGCTGCTGCTGCTTCTGCTGCTGCTGCTGCTGCCTTGTCGTGGTGAGGTTTTCATGCCCTGTCGAGGTGAGGTTTTCATGCCTTGTCGTGGTGATATTTTCATGCGCTTTCGCGGTAATTCTGTTTTTCTGTCGTGGTGCCAATATTTCTTGTTACGGTGTGCATTTCTTTTTGCTGTCGTGGTAGCAACGCGCTCCCAGCTAATGTTATCACTCGTGCAGCGTCGTAGATGGTAGAGCGCTGTCACGCGTCGTAAGGGGTACCTGCAGGCGCCAAGTCCCGGTCCAGCTTGTCAGATCTGTCGAAAGCGACGAAACCCGAAGGCTTTGTAGGTGCTGTGGACCTGCGGAGTACCCCTTTCGGAAAGGAAGCGTCCAAGATGTTGCCCTCTCACTGGTAGCTTGCTTAATGACCCGGCCTGACCTGGCCGCGGGCCAGTTGCCTTAAAGGCATTTGTGCCTTGCTTTGTCTCTTAACAGTTCGCTACGCCCGCGGATGGAAGAAGACTGGCGCAGGCGGTGCGACCAAGTTCCGCAAGATACTCGGTGGAGCTGCTGCAGTGTGGAGAATGCGCCCTGCGCAGGCGGCCGTTCCGGCTCAAAGAAGTGCGCAGAGCTACAATGATTCAGCCAGAAGCCTCGCAGTCCTCCAGCTCACTCTAAGCTACTAGTCAGCCGAAATTCTCAACCGGAAATCGCTGTCTTGCAACACAACCGAGCACCCTGAAACCTCGTGCCCTAGCTTCAAGAACAGCTCAAAGGAGCATCCGAGCCATTACTGCACAAAGCCGCAAGCGACTGTGAGTAGCATGGGTAGTTGACTGTTGGCATCCCATTCTCAGGCAGGATGTGTCCAGGATTCCACGGCCCCAAGACTTCTGCTTCTCACCAGAGGCCGCAGGCCGATCCTCCTCTCCGCAATGGTGGAGAAGGACTGAGCTGGGCGGCAGCGCCGGAATTTCTTTTCGAGACAGGCCGAATGCTCTGACAGGAGAGGCCCGGTAACCCGAGCCCTAATCTCAGCTCGGGGGTCTTGGGAAGCCTGCTAAATAGACGAATACATGTCTGACTGACTGACTGACTGACTGACTGACTGACTGACTGACTGACTGACTGACTGACTGACTGACTGACTGACTGACTGACTGACTGACTGACTGACTGACTGACTGACTGACTCTCTCTCTCTCTCTCTCTCTCTGTCTCTCTATTATGAGATTTTATATAAAATGTATCATGAAATAAGTAAATAAATGAATGATCAAATAAATTAATAAATGTATATATATATATAATATGAGTATATAATTACACAAACAGATACATACATACATATATATATATGTTTACGAATGTATACATACTTATAGATATACATACACAGACACATGTACATAAATACCTTTATATGTATACATGTAGACAATCGAACCTCTGAAAATATAAAGATACGAACAAACAAATACATAAGTATATGAATATATATACATATAGATAGATAACTATATAAATACATAAAGATACAGTTATGAAAACATGTGCATATAAGTATATATATATATACACGTATATATATATATATACATGAATATATAAACATATATATATACATATATATATACACAGATATTTATATATAATACAAATATGCAAGTATATACATCCAGAAATTATACTTGTACAAACAAATAAATAAATAAATAGATAAATAAATACATAAATAAATATATATATATATATATATACATACATAAGCGAATATCTACGTGTGTGTGTATATATATATATGCATATATGTATATGTATATGTGTATATGTGTATATGTATATGTATATGCATATGTATATGTATATGTATCTGTATATACACCTATGACAAGCACATCCCGAAACTCGTGGCCTTTGTTTTCAGTCGAGGTGCCAAGAAGAAGCAAGGGGACAAGAACTCGCGGCAAAGATTTCGCCAGGCCATTGGGTACACCGATACGCAGGGTCTCATGCAAGTTATGCTTGACCTGGGCGGCGGAGGGTTGCTACACTCATCGCTGCCAGGGTGCATCGAAACGCGACACGTTCCCATGGATCAACAGCCAAATCATCACGGTGTCAGAGCTCGGGCCTCCGTGCTGCCCTAGGAGGCATTGCTGTCAGAGAGCTTACCGAGAGGTCTGGCAACCTCATGGAGCTGGCCACGACCATCGAGGCACCTCACTTACAGCCAGGAGCTGTTTTCAAAGTCCTCTAAGAGTCCTCTAGCAGTCTAGTTTCGAGCTTCATCAGAAATCGGCAAGGCCTATGTGTCCCAGATGAACCTCGTGAACATTTCCACAGCGCATCCTGCTCAGCATGTGGCAAGGAGGGCCAAGCCAGACCTAACCATCAATCTTCCAAGGTTTCACCGAATAGCGCGACTTTGGACCACAAACGAAGATCAAGAAGCCGCAATGACGGTCAAGGGCGTCGTGCAGGCTTGGGATTCCGGGATGTCAGACTTTCGATGCTCGGATCCGGCGCCATGTCGAGAATTTCTGCAGTCTCCAAGGCTGAGGAGCGTGTGTGTAGCAATTCGCCGTTAATGGGCCTGCATGTTGATGGGTTCTATTTTTGTCTCAGTCTTTCCCCAATAGCATGTACCAACATCAGCTTCAGCACGTGCTGCCAGGCCCTCATCCATCAGGCCAACACCGTGCTCGCAAGGGCCGGTTCCCGACAGTGAAGAACCACAAGATGTGTGTGTGTGTGTGCGTGTGTGTCTGTTGTTGTATGTGTGTGTCTTTGTCTCTATGTGCGTTTCTGCTTGTTCAGGATTCAGGGTCATTTGGGGCTTTGGTGAACCCGAGGCCAGCGCCAGCGGAACAAAGCCCTCCGCTCAGGCTGTCCGGGACTGTAGCCGGCGTTTGAACAAGAGCCTGACAGCGCAACTGCAGATCACAAGCAAGCGAATCCATTTCACAGGGACTCAATTCAACCGCGTCACTCTGCGGCAGCAACTCTGCAGTCCAGCATCCGTGCGATCCGTTCCTGCCCTTGACATATTTTGCTTCAGCGGTTTCGTTGAAATCCCTCCCTGCCCCACATCGGGATTCAAGGAGTTATGTCAATGTTATCAGGAGTAGCTAGGAGCATCTTTCCGGCACTGACCGGGAAACTGCTGGGAGGCCCTGGCGAATATTACTTGGGCCATGGTGACGCTGAATGCCATGGACGAGAACCTGCTACAGGCCCCACAAGACTACGAGCCACTGCTGGTAAGGTCGCACTACTTATGCACTAAAGCTGCATCCCTTGCTTGTAGATACACGGACGTCCACACATTTAGGGGCATTGCTTGCCTCGGGTGTGCCTGTGGGTAGCAGCTACCTTGCAAGCCCCGCGAAAACATTGACGAGCTGCTTAAGTCTTTGTGCCTGCGCTGGGTCGGCGAGCAGCTGCTCAAGCCTCTGAAGGCTTCGACGGAAAATCCAGAACGTCGCAAGGTTTTGCATGAAGCGAGAAAGGGCTCAGAGCCTCGACGAGTCGCTTCGAGAAAAGAGTTCCTAATTCAGCTTTTGCCGCCGGGAGCCATGGCGTTGGGCTCCTGGGCTCCCTTCCTGGTCTTGGCCCTCGCGGCAGCGCAGCCGCAGCTCGAAGATCGCCTCCGGGCGGCCATGGCGCCTCGGTCAATGCCCAAAGCCCCGACTTGGGCTTGGGCCCTGCTTGTAAGTGCAGTTCGGATTCTAGACTAGACTTTCAGAAGTCCGCCCTGGAGGTAGTCTTGGATTCAACGGACATTGGCTTTTCAGGTTTCTTATGTAGAGGCTTTGACATCGATTGCCTGTCGTGAGCTACCCTTAACCGCCTCAACCACACACGTGGCTCTCAGGCAAAAGTGGCTGACCAGATGCGGGACCTGGCTGCGAAATCCCATGCTGCACCCGTGCTCCAAGCATGTCGCTCCAACAGCACATCCTGACCTCCCCAAACCCTAAACCCCAAACCACCTTGGCAGGACAAGTACGACATGGGACTGGCGGCAGCCTTCCACTCCCCGAACCTCTCCTTTAGCGTGGCCTCGGGCTACACAGATGCAGGTCCGAACCCGGGTCTGGCAGGGATGAGAAGGGCCGGGCCGCTACCTTAAATGCCATATATAGACAAGCAAATTATATATATATATACACACAAACATATACATACATACACACACACATACATACATACATACATACATACATACATACATACATACATACATATTCTCTTTCTCTATTTGTCTTGACTTATTACTATTGTTATCTATACTACTACCTTCATCCCGACTGTTTCGGATTCTGATCGGTTCTCAGGTCTCGGGCTTGGCCAAAAGAAGCGGCCAGCAGTTCCAGAGGACCTCTACGTGCCCGGGCCGGGACTCTTCCTATTAAGGGGTAGTTGAAGCAGGGTGATGGGGGGGTTGGGAGTTTGTAAATGAGGGGATTTCAGGAAGTGGTGTGGTTCATCCGGGTTGCGCTGGCCTGCCTTCCGTGGGAAGTGTCCGGTCCCTTGGGAGCGGTGCCTGCGGGGCCTGAGGTTTGGGGGTCGACGACTAAGATGATCACAGCCTCGGCAGTGCTACAGCTGGTGGAGCAGGGCTTGGTGAAGCTGACGGATCCCATCAGTTTGCACATCGATCCCATCCTTTTGCAGTTGAACGGCACGCACTTGGAGGACCACTTTGGCAGCCCGATCCGGGATGTGGAAATTCAGCATCTGCTTCACATGACCTCCGGCATCCAAGACTACGATGGCGAGGCTTTTTCGGCAGCTCAGTTTGCCAACCGATCCAAAGCTTTCGGCCCGGTAGAGATCTTGACCCGGTTCGTAAGCCCCACCCTTCAGTTTTCGCCGGGAGAGCGCCAGAGCTACTGCAGTACCAACTATATTCTTTTGGGCTTCGTCCTTGCCACGCACCATCATCGAACCGGCACTGCGTGGAGCTGGCAGGACTACGATCAAGCAAGCGTGGTCCCCGCCGCCTTGCAGAAGGATTTCACCCAGTCCTTGTTCGTGAAAAAGGGCCCCTGCAGCCAGCACACGCCAGTGCACGGCTTCATGGGATTCTATCCGAGCGCACAGCTTCCGAAGCAGGACGTCTGGAACGTCAGCTGCTTGGGAGGCTGGACAGCGGGGGACTACGTGGGTTCCGTTGCCGACATTGCTCGCTTTACATACGACCTGTACAACACCAAGGACCCCAAGATTGTCACGGCGCAGTCGCAAGCGCATTTGACAAACTTCACCGCTCCAGGAATGAGTGTCATGCTGGAAGTCATCATTCTTGTACCACTTGTCGTAGACACAATCTAAGCAGGTCTGCCTCTGTCTCTCTCTCTCTCTGTCTCTTTCTCGCTCTGGGTTTTAGAGCAGGTGGGACGCAGACCTTGTGTTGCTGTTTTTCGTGATAGTTTACAACTCCCTACTGCTCGCCCCCCACCATTTCCAACGGAACCAGCAGCGCCATGGGCGCCGCCCTCTACCACCACCGCATCACTGCACTGCCGACCCAAAGTTCGCAAAAATTTACCCGTACAGTACGTCACGTCCAGAAAGCAGAACCACCGCCTCCACAGTCCCCAGTTGCAAGTGCCCCTCTCATACAGAGCTGTGAGCTTTTCCAAGGCAGCTTCAAGTTCTATGGAATGGGCACCTTCAACCTGGCGTGGAGCATCGGTGATGCGGATGCTTATGGCCATGTGGGTGACACGTACGGGTACCAGTCACAGACGACATACATTCCAGGCTTCGACTTCGTGGTTTCAGCCACTTCGTGTGCAAGAAGCTCCACCACTTTCGAAAACACTAGTGCCAAGCGTCTCTGTGAAATCACAACTTGAGATAAGTTTCTCTCCAGTACACCGGGCTTACATCCTCAACGAGTCTTATGCCATGTGATCGTATCAGGTCGCCACTAACGTGGAGACAGCCAAGCAAGCCCAGCCAGGGGACTTCACCTGCCATGCATACCACGAGCTGAAGGCTCCGGCGCAGGGGAGGGAGTGGAGGCTAAGAAAACTGCTGCAAACCAGGACCAGAAGCCTGGAGGTAGGATTCAGGACCATTCTGGTCCTGTTCAGAATGATGGCTTCGGGGCATGTTCGAACGATCCGCTCTCAGCCCACCTTCCAGGCAGTTCTGACTGGGACAGCGGCTCCGCGCTGCACCTTCATCGTGCCGCAGCGGTTCCCTGGCCGGGGCTTCTGGTGCCATGTGTATTCCATAAGCCACAAGCGAACCTTCGCCCTTCTGTCTTGGACATGAGAGGGTACTGGCTTCTTCCCCCCCACTTTCCATCCAGTTGAACATGGTGATGTGTCGCAAGCACAAGCATTTCTCCAACACCCATGCAGCCGGCGCGACATCATAATCAGTTGAGACTGCACCCGTTACTGCAAAACCTTCTGGAATCCTTCCCAGGTTCATCGGCAAGTGCGTCTGCCTGGGGGAGTCTGAGTCTGAAGTGCTTGTATAGCCCGCAGCCCCCGAGGGATTTTCGCTTGTACAGCATCGGACAGCGTGCTTGGTGCATCCGACCTCTGGGAATCCGGAAGTGGCATCACATCGATCTGGCCCCGACCTCCTGGAATTCGTCAAACATGGCACTGCCCCCTCTGCTCCCTCGTGTGCATAGGGCTTCTCAAACCTTATCGATTGCGCCCCCTGCGACCTGTGCTTGTGCGCCCGGGAGGCCATTGCGACGCCTGCTCAGGGCCAGGCCAGGAACCAACCCTAAGAGAGCCTGAGAAAAGCTATTACGGGAGCTGTCAGGTACAGGGGATGGATGCTGGGGTCCTTTCTGACCCTTTGCGTGTGGCGAGGTCAGGAACTTCAAGCCCTTCGAGCTGTCCACTATTCTTTGGTTCAGCTCCCAGAGACCGACCTGGCAGGGGCACTTGGCATCTCGTATCCCGAAGTGGGTCATAGCCCGTCTCAGGTCCTACGCCAAGCTGAGCACCTTGAACCCAGATGCCTGCAGCTGCGCCTGCCTCAGCCAAAGCGGATCAAAGCGGTTACGGGAGTTGTGGTGTGTCTCAGCATAGCCCAGGCGCGCGGCCCCTATTTGAAGCCGCAGCATCCTGCGTGCCTGGACTGCTTGAGGATCCGGCGGAGGGCATCTGCGAGCTTCCACGGTTTTAGACTGTCTAGGCTTACAGAGTGTGCCTATAACGCTCCAGAACGTCTTGATTGGAATGGCATGCCTGCGCAGCATCTCTTAAAGTTCTGGACGAACGGCTGCTGCTCAAGCCAAGCTTGGCGCGGTACATTTCCCCGCGATGATAAGGGGCTTGCAAGTCTGCGAGAGGGAAGAGTGGCCAAACATCGTTTGACAAGGGGACAAACAATCTGTGATATCATGCGAAACTGTAACTGCACCCGGCAGATCCCTCGACTAGCAAGACAGGGACAATTCCGTCAGAGGTAGCTCACCGAAAAGAGCTGAGGTTCAGCCCAACCAAAGTTGCATTCTACGAGTAGTGCTGCCGCCGTTTCGGTGCATTGCATGCCTCGCATCCGAAATTCGTAATTTGCCATGGCTGAGCCACCCAAAAAGAGACCCAAGCTCAGGGAGCCTCGCTTGCACAAGTCCTGTATGTCCTCTTGACCGTCTGAACGTTGCATGCCCGTGGGCCTTTGCGCTGCCCCTCCTCCTATTTCGGGGGTTCCTTAATTGTAATTATGGTATAATGGGCCCCGGAAACCCCGTTCTAACTATGAAGATCCATTTCCCCCCTATTCCCCCCTAAACCCCAAACCGTTTGCCCTCTAGATATGAGAAATTAGATATTAGACATTATATATCATATTATATATATATATATTATATATATATATTCGTTTGCTGCCTTTTGGATCTTAGGATCGCGGGCCCTACACCGAGGAGGAGCGGGCAGCCGCCTCGGAGCTGGAGCGCAAGCTGATGGAGCTTGCGGACCTTGACGCTCTGCTTCCGGTATAAGAGGGGGGGATATTCTCTTATCTTATCTTATCTTATCTGATCTTTTATATTATCTTATCTTATCTTATCTTATATTATATTATATTATATTAT
Source organism: Symbiodinium necroappetens (assembly GCA_905231915.1). NCBI lineage: Eukaryota > Dinophyceae > Suessiales > Symbiodiniaceae > Symbiodinium > Symbiodinium necroappetens. The sequence goes on along the minus strand of CAJNJA010047919.1, from coordinate 45,520 downwards.
AGTATGTTATATTATATTATAGTATGTTATATTATGTTATAGTATATTATTATATTATATGGGGTACGGAGAGGGGGGAGAGGCGAGGGTTACTCGAGCCTGGGTTTCCGAGAACTATAGAGTTCTTAATGCGATTTGGAGGAATAAGAGCGCCTCAAGGCCACCAAACAAAGCAAATGGCTCCCTCGAATCGTGTTGGACTCGAGGTGACGAACCGGCCTAATGGCGCTGGAATTTTCCATCGAGAGAGGGAGGCTTGCGTGGAGGTGGCAACCCGCCTTTGCCCAGGCACCCGGCTGCAATCGCTCGCATACGATTACGGTTTCACCGCACTGCAAGTTTTGCCGGAGGCATCGTCGAGAAGCTGCAGAACCTTCCCTTCAGAGCAAACACCAAGGGCATGCACGGCGGAGCCCTCGACAAGATCATTGCAGAACTGAAGGCAGCGCCAACTGTCAACTGTTCGATCTGTTTCCTCTGCCCTCGTGTGTGCTGCGAGGCCGGGGGGCCCCACCGGCCGGAGGCAAGAAGCGCTCAGAAAGCCCAAGTTGTCAATCAGTGACTCCGGTAGCGACGCAAAGTATGTCACAGCAACTTGATGTTTGCAGGTTTGGACTCTGAACTCTGCGTAGACTCTGCGAAATGCCTGCAGGCAGTGCAGGACGCAGCGAGGCATCCCGACCCGCAGCCTGACGAGCCTGGCGCGGGCAAGGACGAGCCTGGCGCGGGCAAGCGCAAGCTGCCAAAGGTCGGAAGGGCCGTGTTTTGAGCACACTTTCGTCCCGCATCTATCTCCATGGCCAGAAGATTCAGGCAGCAGCGAAGTGTCCGGCAAAACGCAAAGCGCAACCAAAGCAAGCGGTGGTGGCTTGGCAGATTCGGGGCGGCTGCGAGGCTTTCCTACTGTCGAAAGCGCTCGTGCGAAGTCGTTCAGAGCTGAGCCAAGGCAGAAGCAGAGCCAGAGGCTGTTTCGGCGGATCCGCCAGCTGCGCCAGCTCAAGCCAGGATTTCTCCAGCGTCCACAGTTGAGCGGCAAGCAGATTTGAGCAGCTACTTCAAGCGGAGAGGGGGGGATGCGGTGGCCACATCAGCGGCGCCTCCAGAAGCACCAGACACGGCTGCAGCGGCTGGCCGAAGTCGCAACGACCTTGAAAGCCTCTTGCCTTCGAAAAGTATCGTTGAAGCGTGTCGTCTCGGCGAACGCCGAGGCTCAGAGTTTGTTCATCTCGAAGCGAGGTCATTACAGGGAGCTGGAGCTGCAGCCCGGAGCATCCTTGCGCGAGATCAACGTCGCCTATCGCCGCAGGGCGCTGCAGTGCCTCAGCAGCAGTCGATGCAGTTCTCTCTCTCTCGTACTCGTACTAGACGGTCCCACAGGCCTGCGTTGTCCTGCGTTTACATCTCTCGGCCTCTCCTCTCGCCCTGTAGCCTGTACTCGTACTACCAGTGCTAGTAGTGGGACGCACCCAGGGTGTGGGCTCCGCGTTCATCTCGTCCTTTTTCTCAGGACTCACCCTGACAAGGGGGGCTCCTCGGCCTTGTTCGGCCAAGTCCAAGCCGCCTACATGGCCCTGAGAGAGTCTCTGCGCAAGGCCGCGCTTTGCGCCACGGGGCAGGAGGTTTCGTACTTCAGACAAGTTAATAGAGTGCCGGTCTTCATCAGGGGCGCAGGAATGTGCCATTGTTTCCGTGCTGCTGCCCTTAGATACTCCTGGGACCTTGCAGGACATAAGGCCTGATGTGTGGGTTCCCACTATCACCAGGTCTGCAAGCCCCGAGCCCACTACCTCAAGCCCCGCAACACCCTTCGCCCGAAACGCAGGCTCGTCAAGCCAACACAGTGATGGTTGTTTCACTCTTGTCAGACTTTCCAAAATCCTTCGTAACTGGAACAGGAGCTCACGCTGAGTTTGTATTTGCACCAGCAATTCCTTGTTTTCCTTGGCCCTGGTGAGGCTGAAGAAGAGACCAGCTTGACCGAGTGCTCGGACCGGCTCTTCGCAGCGCTCTTGCTGCGAGGGGAGTGCCCTGCCGACGAGCTGAAGCTCTACAAGGTCGAAGTTCTCAAGAAGTTCAGGAGCAAGCTGCAGGGAATGAGCAAGCAAGCGCCACTGGAGGATGCAGAGCCGGAAGAAACCAGCAGCAAGGGCCTCTCGCGCCAACGAACTGGCTATTCGGTTGATGTGAGCTGGCGATCGTTCCGGATGCGAGCCACCCATATCCCAACCCTGGAGCATGCTCTGGCAATACATGTCGCAGCCATGAATACGCGACAACGAGCGCTTGCACGCTGCACAAAGTACCTGGAGCACAGAAAGTCGGCGACCGGGGGCACCGCGGGCCTGAAAAAGCCTGCAGAGGAGGTGCATCCTTTGGACAGGCAGGAGCTGGAGGCCTTGATGGCCGAAGCCTCTTGGACATTCCAGTTCGCGTCCGATGTGCACGGCCGGAGGCTCAGGGTCCAGAAACACACGCCGTTGACATGTCTGAGGATTCGCTAGAGTCTAGAGTGCACGGTAATTTGCAAGCGCCAAGGCATCCCAGGCAAGAAGATCAGAGTGATGTCCCCATGGACGCCCAGCTTGGCGACAGCACTCGAGTTTCGAGGCCTGATATACGCGGCCATTGATGCGGGCAACACGAAGCTTTGCTGAGCTGCTGACTACCTTTCAATCCCGTTCCCGTAAAATCTCTATGCACTAGCAACGCCGCAACCCTAACCGGGTTGAACACTCGTTATGTGTGTCATCTCCGTGCGGCGAGGGAATCTGTACCATTCCAAAAAGCCCAGGACCCGGATCGCTGCGCTGAAGAAGCAAATGGCGAAAGAAGCGGCCCAGCACAGAGAGAATGCCCCAAAAGCTCGAGCTGCTCTCCTTGAGGCAATCGATCAGCAGCTTGGCTTCGTTTTGGCTTTAGAGATTTGGTGGATCGTAGAAGCCTGATACTGTCGTGCTACGGTTGTGGAGGCAATCCCTCATATACTTCATAGCCTTATTCGTTCAAGATGCTTCATGGACCCAGCAGTATGACGTAAACTATGGAGATGGTGCGCGAACGTCAAGAATATCAAGCATACTCACTGGGCCTAAGCAGCAGCCGCTAGAGGACGCCCTCCTCACTGGACCCCACCGCAAGTTCTTGGGAAGGTTTTCGGTAAGGCAGGACGTCCTGGAGCCGAACTTCTGAGGGTCGGTCTGACAGGTCTAGGGCATTACGTAGTATGTATATGTTAGTATGAATGTATATACATATAAACACACGCATATGTGTGTATGTATGTATGTATATATATATATATGTACTCTGTACACATACACATACAGGATTGCATCCTCCCTCCCTCTCTGAGCTAGCATACCGGAACCGGCAAATGGAGCTAAACCCCTTCGGGCAGCTCGCCGCTCCAAGGTGCATTGAAGCAGAGCCTGCGCGGACACGAGAAGCCCTTCCGCAGCAGATGAAAGCCATCCAGGCCAACCAAGGGTTTCGATACGACCGACCTACCGGCCCACCTACCTGCCTGCCTGCCTACCTACCTACCCACCGACCTACCTACCTATTTACAGGCATATGTACAAACACTTGTTATATGCACATACTTATGTATATATGTCCACATCGTTGGAGTCGCAGAGCGATGACCTGGCCGTGCCTGGCTGCACAGATTCAACATTTGCATGCAGCTTTCTGGTTCCGAGCTGGCTTCAATGCTAATCCGGCAAGAGGCAGCCAGGGATCGTGCCCCAAAGGGGCCCTTCTGCCATGGTGGGCTCAGAGGATGACCGACCCTTCGCCTCTCAAGGTGGGCCCATGTTGAGCATGGTCTGACAGCACGTTCGGTCGGCAGGCTTCCTCCAGGTCACGGATCATGAACTGAGTACTCATACTTAGTCCGGCACTCCTCATTATGCGACATGGACTCTGCAGGCAGATCCCTCAGCATCGAGGACTGGGAGAACAAGTTGGACTCCAATGTAGTGTCCTGCCTTTGTGCTTCATTGAACCTCTGATAAACTCTCGACGGGACTACTGTATCATCAACGGCAACAACCTTTGCCTGTTCGATCCTCTTCGCCTCCCCTCATCTCGACTTGCAGGAGCCCCAGTCACCCAATGCACGTGCGGAAGTGAGCTCCTTCGTGGACTTCCCTGTGGAGCCAACGCCTGAGTCGTGTTGCTTGGCTCTGAGATCAGTCCACGACTCTACTACTGCTATGATCGGTCCCCCCCTGGCAAGGCTTGAAGAGGAGAGTGCCAAGGCCGCGTTGCAGTCCAACACTGAAGCGATGCCAGGCATATTATTGAAGCAAGCCGCGTCCCGTTTGGGCTTTGTGTGACAAACAGGGGGCGAGGTGTGCTCGTGGTCAGTACTCAATTTCTTCACCCAGCGAGATTGCGTTTCGAGATGCTTCAAGCTCCATTGCTGTCAGACCGCCTAAGGATCTTCAACTTGCTCAACAATGCATTGGGCGTGTCGCTGCTAGCAGTCGGCTGGGTCTGCTCGGAGGCTGCAGTGGCAAAAGCTTGGTTAGAGCGAGACACACCGTGACATGCTGGTCGCCCGCGGCCCTCCGCCTTGGGATGCCCAGAAACTCCGCAGAGTCTTAGAGCATCTTAGAGCTTCTTCGTGTGACCCGGAACCCCGCAACAGCTGTACAGGTGGGCCTGGTGCTGGGTCTCACCTTATATGCTGGGTCGAACTTCCTGAACAGCCTCCTGGCAGCAAATGGCAGCTAGAAGACCAACGAGTGGGATCCCAATCCCAGGATACACCCTCCACTTGATCTATCGTTCCTGCCAGCTGGCGAAGGTCAAGGTGTCCGGGCCTCAGCTTCGCTCTCGAGCATCGCTCCTTTAGCCGCTTTCCAAGGTCTTACCCCGACGTTGGGCAATGGTGCTTCGGGCCTGCCGGCTTCAGTGTCATTGCCACGTTCATGACCATCCAGCCCCTCAGCAGAGACGGGGGAGTGGAGACCAAACTACAGTATGCCAGTCCCTCGTCTCTCCGCACGTTTGACTTCTCCTCTGCCTCAGGATGTGCTGCTCCTGCACTGCCTATGTCCAGCCCTCGGACTCGGCTGTCAACAGAGCAATCACCATCCCTATAATTCGTAGAAGTACTGTTAACCATTGAAGGATAATAATTTGGTGTAACGATGTAACGATCACCATCACCATTGCTCTTAGCATCTTCCGCCTCGGGCAGGCCAAAAGAGTCCGGGACCCGGTAGGCCCTTGAGGGTGTGGGTTCGGGCGGGGGGTCACTGAAAAATCCAGCAGCCGAAGAGGACAAGAGTGGCCTTGCCACTGACTTGCAAAAACTGAGAATCCTTGCGCTCGGCCGACCTGGGTATTTTCAGAAGACAAAAAACTACCCGCCGGTCGCGACTGCAGTGGATGTCAGAGCCGCCGAGGCAGTGACGGTTGCGGACGTCCTGGCAGACACGTTCGAGTGGCAGCAGTTCCTCGGCCTGCACCAGACCAGTCGCAGTAGCGAAGGTGGTTCGCCCGTTCTTTTCCTAAGGGACAGGAACAAAGCTGCTGCGGTGGGGTTTCTTCTGCTGCTCCCGTTTACCTTCATCAGGCCGGCGGGACTCTGCAGCATGGAAGCGTTAGCTGTTTCGAAGAGTCGACGAGTCCATGCGGCTGCCAGCAGAATCTGTTACAATATGTTGCAAAAAAACAGCAGGAAATCCAGGATTCAGTGTTGAAATCCAGCCCACGATTTGCGAAGGTCGCTGAAGAGGATAGCGGTCCTATCCTCGGTGGCAACATTTGCTGCCTGGCCACGCTGGGCTGTGTGGGTTTCCGGGTTGACGAAGCAGTAACTGCTAGCGCTCAGACCTGATCGTGCGTGAGTGTGCTCCTTTTTGCCGCTGCTGTTCAGGCCTTGACCCAACCTTTTGGCTGTTGGCAGGAAAACGGAGCGCCTGTGGGAGCCTAGTGTGCCTAGTCTCCTTAGTGGCACCGGAGCCTGAGTTCGTTGGTGAGCCCTGCGCAATTTCGCCCTGGCATCCGCAACCTCTTCTTCCTTTACCTCTTCGGGGCAAGTGCTACTTCGCAGTGTCCCTGCCGGGTGGCCTGCTGAACGGCGAGTTCGTTTGGGGCTGCTTGGCTGTGCGGCCGCTGACTGGAAGGCTTCAGTCTAGCCGGCCCTCCTTTTGTTGAACCTGCTGTGTGCCTGCGGCGCCTTAGTGGGCAGGTGGAACTTTGGGACTACCTCGTGCCAGGCCACACTTTTCGAGAACTTCTTCGTGGCCGAGTTCTTTTCTGGCTGTCCGGACCGCTCCGGCTTCTTCTGGCCTAATCGTTTTCTTCAGTGCTGAGCTTTGGCTGTCTGGGTGAGCACCAGCTTCTTTGGCCAAGGCTGCTTTCTTCGTGCACTTCAGTTTGCTTGTGGGCTGTCCGGACCGATCCAGCTTCTTCGGCCTCTTCTTCTTCGGCAAGCTGGCTTTTGGGCAGGACTAGCTGCCTTGACTTTGCAGACCTTGTGGTGGTACTTAGGCCACCGTTGCTTTTCTGGAGCTGTTCCGGCCGAAGAGCCGGGCAGAGAGCTTTACAGCCATGTCGGAGGAGGACAAGACGGCGTCCGCTTGGTACAAGGTGCCAACGTGGGACGGAAGCCCTCTCACATGGAGTGCGTTCGAACGAGAGATGCAGTGGTGGGTCTCCTCTTTGGACTTAGAGGCGACTCGGAAGTACAACTTGGCGGCAAGGTGGCTGCTACGACAACAGGGCGTGGTCAGGCAGCGAGGGGAGGAATTTACTCCCAAAGAGCTTGAGTTTCAGCCCGAGGTGAAAGCCAAGGATCCAGATGGAGTCGAGATTGTGGTCGTGCAAGAGGACCTGTTGGCGGGTCTCAACAAGCTTATGAAAGCACTAGAAACCATAAATGGCAAAACGCCGCTTGACCGCAAAGGAGAACTTCGTAACCAATTTTATTTGGGACTCCAGAGACGGGCCGGCGAGAGGCCCACCGATTTTATGTCGAGGTTCAGATCGCTCACCGCGGAGCTCAAGGCGGAGGGGATAGCCCTCCCCTCTTCAGAACTTGGATGGTTTTTGCGTGAAAAGCTCGGCCTAGATCCGTTGCGAAAACAACTAGAGAACTACGAAGATGTAGAAACAGAGGCGCTGAGGCTCTTCAAAGAGCTTCATGTTGCAGACCCTCTCTTCAGACGAGCCAGTTTCGAGCAGCGTGGCCGAGGACGCGGTCACGGAGCCCCGTCGATGGCGAGCAGCAGCGGCTATTCTTCGACCCGACGGGGGGCTCCTTCGACAATGTCCCGGGCATCGACGGCAACGCCGGGCCAACCTCACCGTGGTGGACGCTTCGGAGGTTTTGCTCCTCGGCGCTTCTTTCCTCAGCGGCCTCGGCAGGCGATGGCGACCGAGTACGAGGAGGACCTGGACCCGGGCGACGGTGAGGAGGAAGAGCTGGTTCCTGAGGACGCGGGGGACGGACCGGGACTTGATGAGATTCTGGAGGCCGAGGCCGAGGCCTTGGCGGCCGAGCTGGAGGCAGCCGAGCAGGACGGTGTCGAGCCGGCCGTTCTCGAAGAGATCGAGGGCACTGTGGAGACGGCGGCAGAGGCCCTTATTACTATGAGGGACGCTCGGCACAAGCTTCAAGAGGTCAAGAAGGATCGTGGATTTGGCCGGCCGAGTGCGACTTCGAATTCGCCACCGCAACCTCGGCAGGGCTTCAAGAAGCGAGGGGTGTGCCATGATTGCGGGCAACCCGGACACTGGGCTGGTGACCCTCAGTGCCAGAGGCCTGGAGCCGGGCTTGCGAGACCCAAGGGCGGAGGAAAATCCGGGGCATCCTCTGCTCCCACCTCGCCGGCTCGGCGCGTGCAGTTGGCTGAGACGTTTGCGGTGGAGGCCGGCGGGCAGGATGATGAAAACCAGCCGGCCCATGAGGCGAATGTGGTTTCGAATCGGGAGTCGCTAGCTGCGGCTCTTGAGTTTGGGGCCGACGGCCTTCTTGATGGATGTTCCCCCCGGCTAGCCGTGGATAAAAGACTGGTCGGAGCTTTGGACAGTGCGTGCAACCGAACAGTTTGCGGCCAACGCTGGCTAGATGGCTACCTTAGTGAGCTGCAAGCGTCTCGCTTCCGGGAGGCCCTGCAGCATCTGGTGGCGACCGAGGACGAGCACGAGAAGTTCAAGTTCGGCAACGACGGTGTGAAGGCCAGCAGTGTTCGCTATAGGTTGCCGATGGTTGTCGGGAAGTCCTGTGTCCTGGTCTGGACGAGTGTTGTGAAGGTCGAGTCTTTGGGCTTGCTTCTGGGCCGCGACTTTCTTGAGGCCATCGGGGGTGTGATCAGCTTTACCAGACGAGCTTTGGGAGCTGACCACCTTGATGCCACGCGAATTCCTCTACGGCAACTGTCTGCAGGACACTTCTACCTCGACGTGTTCCCGGCCGAGTGGAACCCAGCAGCAGGCCGAGCATGGCGGCGTGAAGGCCAGGACGGGGTGATTGAGATTCAAGTCAGTGCCTTTGCTTGGGGTCTTCGCAGAGCAGCCGCACGCAGCAGTGTACCTAGGGGAGGCCGTGAGCATGAACCTTTGGTTGTCGAGCAATCCCCTGGCTTGCGGCTGAAGCACAGTGGTTCAAGAACCCTCAATTCGATGACCGGGCGGCGGCCCGACCTACGTGATGTTCCCCGTTCCCCACCGAAAGCCGCGCGGAGAGAGTGACACAAAGGCTGCGAAGGATGTGTCTTCGCCTCCTCGAGAGAAGCGTGTGGCACTACGGTGGCTTGCTGCTATGGCTGCTGCAGCGTCCGTCCTTGCGGTTTGTGCCTCTCCCTTACAGCAACGTGCGCAGCCCGCAGCAGTGGAAAGAACAGGCGGAATCAATGGTACGTTCTGGCGCCTTCCCCAGAAGGCACTACCGCTCGGCCGTGCTGGCGGACAAGTTCGAGGACCTGGGGCTCATGAAGGACGCCGGCTACCTGAGAGACCGGCTGGGGATCCGCCTGGCCTTCCTCGAGGACCCAATGTTGGATGGCATGCTGGCGGCAAGGCAGACCAAGGGTGCCAGAGCGGCCATCCAGGGCCAGCTCGTCGACAAGCTCAAGAAGGAGGCTGCGGCGCAACGAGAGGAGGGTGCCGCTCTTCAAGCGGCTCGTTCTCTTCTGGGGCCAAAGGGCGGCCTCCCGACCTTGAAGGGAGACTTGCTGCGACTGGCCACGCTGGTCCATGTGGAGGTTTCGGCAACGGACACGGTGGAGAAGATAAAGCAGAAGCTGCGCCCCATGGTCGATACACTTCGGGGATTGCCCACCGCAAGCACTACGGCAACTCCCTCGACAACACCGGCGGCGAGTTCGGCCGCACTACCTGTACCTCCGGCACCCGCACGACGCAGCGAACCGGAACTACCTCGACGAACGGCGGGGCCAATGGCGACCGAAGGACCCTCGACAACCGAGCTCCTCGAGCAATTCAACACCATGATGGAGCTGAGGGACAGCCGCATGGAAAACATGCTGAACCAAACCCTGCAGCATGTGATGACCATGGTGAACAACGCGGTGGCCCCACCGATTGGGGAAGATGGCCTCTCTCCGGACAGCGACATGGGCTTTGCGCAAGTGGAGCTGGAGGAGGACGGGGAACAGGACTTGTGATACCCCCGCTCCGGCAGCAGCTCAAGGCCGGCCAGAGGCAAGTGATAGTGCAGGCGTGGCGCAAGCACCGACGTGACCGGGAACTTTTGAAGGTTACCGCCACGCAAGTTCAGGAGGCCTTGGCTGTGACGTATGACCGGGACTATGACAACGCTCTCCACGAGCCCTTCCTGACCCTGGCGGGGCAGTGGTCGCTTTCTTCGCAAACCAGTGTGGGCGACCTGCTGGTGGAGGCGGCACGGCAGCGCGGACACGAGGCAGCCACGACTTTGAGTTCGGCGGCCCCTTTCTTCCTGTGCCTGCGCGTGCTCGGGCCCTCGCCTTTCCTTCGCTACCTCAAGCCGCCGGCCAGACACGACGGTGAAAAGAAAATACTGGAGGCCGAACGGCATCTGCTTCGGCGAGCTCTACGGCACCGCCGCTCTGGCCGTCATCTCTTGATGGAGCTGGCTCGTGGGGCGGACCCGGCTGCCACGACTGAGGGCCAGGAGCTGCTAGACGAGCCGGGGGTGGTGACTTTTTCGTTTAACGGCCGCTCCTTTGTAACCTCGAGCCCTTTTGTTGCTGAGGTCTTTCGGCAGCATGCGGGCCAGGACTTCAGTGGAGAGCTGGTGCAGAAGCTTTTGCTTGCCGTGGAAAGACAGTTCGACAGCGACCTCGGCAAGGACAAGGTGTTCGAGACCATGGCGGCGGAGATGACCGCGGAGGGCGATGACCTTGTGGGCCCCGACGGTTCGGACACTGAGGCTGAGGAGGCTGGTGACGAGGCCACGGCAAAGTCTGATATAGTGATTCGAGCGGCTGTGCGGCAGGCCGTGAAGAGGCTCCATGAGAACACGGGCCATAGAAGCCCGGCGCGTTTAGCGCGTGCCTTGGTGATTGCCGGGGCCCCGATGGAGGCGGTGATTGCGGCGAAGCAGTTGAAGTGCAGCCTTTGTGACGAGCGCAAGGCCCCCAAGGCCCACCGGCCTTCATCGTTGCCGGGACCAAGGGAGCCCGGAGACCAGGTGGCGGCGGACATTTTCGACTCCTTCGACGCTACCGGGGTTCGCTATTCGATCCTCCATGCCGTCGACGCCGTGACTAGGTTCCAGATGGCTGTGATAGTGGACAAGAAGTCGACGGAGGAGGTCACCCGCTTCCTTCGTGAGCGCTGGGCCCCGATCTTTGGCATGCCGAGGACACTGGTCTGTGATCAGGGGAGAGAGTTTGTGTCGCATGAGCTGGAGAGTTTCGCTGGTGAGAACTCAATCTACCTTTACCACATCGGCGTTCAAGCTCCCTGGCAGAATGGACTCTGCGAGAGAACCGGAGGGATACTGAAGTCCCTGTTGTCGGCCTGTACGGCCGCTCAATCCTTGATGGGCCTCGACGAGATGGTGCAAGGCCTAGCTGAGGCCACCCTTGCGTACAACATGGACGTGGGGGACAACGGCTGTTCTCCGATGCAAGCAGCTGTGGGCAGACAGCCTCTACCGCCGGGAGATGCATTGGCCACCGGCCGCCTTGGAGAGGCGGATGCTATGATGCAGGAAGGCTCCTTCGCAAGATTGGTTGCCATTCGAGAGACGGCCCGCATGGCGATGCTGAGGTTGCACTTCAGCAAGGCTCTTCGGCGAGCTGAGGTGGCTCGATCAAGGAACCCCACGATACAGGATGCTCCGGCTGTCGGTGATCTCGTTTACTACTGGAGGCAGCAGAAGTACAACCGTCGGGGCAACCAAAACCAAAGACGACTTTTGCTCCGAAAGTGGCATGGGCCAGGTCTCCTTGTCGGCTTCGAGGGCAACAACTGCTACGTGACGGCCCGGGGCACCCTGACGAAAGTGGCCCTGGAACATGTACGACGAGCCAGGAGTGGGAGATGATTGACCGTGAACCACATGCACCACCAGCGCCCGAGGAAGAGACGACTTCGGAGCCCGATGGCCCCAGACTCTCCGAACAACAAGCACATCCAGAACCACGCGGGGGGCCAGACTCAAGTCGTGAAGGCCAAGGTGCTGGCGCAGTTGGTCCCGGGCTTTTGGAGCAAAGCCTCAGTCAGGAGGCTAGTATTTTTATGATGGCTCCAGACTTTCGGAACTACAAGCACATCCAGAACCAGGGGGTCCTGATTTTAGCGACAGCCTGACGTTCAGTGAGCAGCTTCGAAGGGCGATGCATCGTCGTGGTCTTGCTTATGGTGATGATCTTCCACCTGTGTCTCCTGGCGAGCTAGTGAGGGCCACGAGTGCGAGTACACCTGTTCCTTCGAGGCGACCGTCTGTTGTGCCCCAAGGACCCTCTACACGAGTTCCTGGGACGCCTGTGCCGGAGTGCATCACGGGCGGATGGCACACCCAGGATAGAGCAGCGCCTGCGTCTCCTGTGGAGCCCTTTGACTCGGAAGGCGCGACGGGAGGCACCAAGCGACCCGCTGACACCGAAGCGTCCCAGGCCAGCGGCAGTCACCTTCCCTTCGACGCTTTGACGCTGGAAAAGGCCGACGTGTTGGCAGCAGCTCAGGCAGCCGAAGGAGAAGTGCACCCTCTTGTGCGTGTCCAGGCCTTGGCGGCGCTTGACCGAGTGAGCGGGGACCAAGGCAAAGTGGTGGATCATGGGACTTGGCTGGGGAGCTGGCCAATGCCTACGAGATCCGAGTACGAGGCGCACGTCAAGGCAGGCATGCGCTGGCCCACCGGGCGTGACACCCTCACCGTGCAAGCCGCCCGCAAGGAGTACCACTGGAGCGGAATGACTCCAGAGCAAAAGCGTGCCTTTGCAGAGGCATCCAAGGAGGCCTGGGACGTTTGGATTCGCAACGAGGCCGTGGAAGTCTTGAGCGAGGCGGAGACGGCCCGAGTTGAAGCAACTCTTCGCCAACGAGGTGAGCTCCACAAGGTTCTTCAACCTCGCTTCGTCTTTACGGACAAGAACGACGGGCTGAGAACGGCAAGCAACGACCTTCCGATCCGTGCTTCGGCGCGGCTAGTGGTACCAGGGTACAAGGACTTGACCGCCTACGAGCTCCGGAAGGACGCACCAACGGCTTCGCGGACCTCCCAGCACCTTTTGTTCTCCTTGGCAGCTAGCAACTTCAAGAAGCATGGGTGGCGAATGGGAAGCGCAGACGTGAAAAGCGCTTTCCTTAAAGGAGAGAAGTGCGTTGATGGTGCCCGTGAACTTTATGTTCGAAACATGGACAGCAAGGGCGGCAGCCCTACCTTGCCGATCGGGCGCAAACTCGCGAGGATCCTGAAGGGCGTCTTCGGTCTCAGTGACGCTCCTCGAGAGTGGTTTCTTCGCCTCAGAAAGAGCCTCACCAAGGAAAGCTGGAAGGCTTCGACGATGGATGCGGCTACCTTCTTCTTGTGGTCGACAGAAGCGACACCGCGGTTGCTGGGCATGCTCTGCAGCCACGTCGATGACCTCCTCTTCGCTGGTGGACCAGAGGCCTGGGCTTCGCTGGAGCGTTTGGGAGCCGAGCTGGGTTTTGGTTCGACGGAGCGAGACAGCTTTACTTACTGTGGGAAGAAGGTGTCCCAAAACCTTGAGACGGGCGAGATCCAAGTTTCCATGAAAGAGTACCACGAGAACTTGCAGCCGATTCGTATCGCTGCCTCTCGCCGTCGGGACATGGATGCGGTTTTGCACCCTGGGGAAGCAAAGCAACTTCGTGCCTTGGTGGGCTCCCTTCAGTGGCTTGTGGCTCAATGCCGCATAGACTTGGGGTACCAGCTTTCAGTGCTCCAGGCAGACAGCGGCACCGTGGCGACGGCACTTCGCGCGAACACCCTCGTGAAGCTCTTTAAGGCCACCTCCGACTTCAGCCTCTCCTTCAAGCCCCTTGACTTGAGCGAGGCCGGGATCCTGGTCGTCACCGACGCCTCTCTTGGAAACGTCACCAAGAAAGGCGACGTCGGGGACAAGCCTTTGGAGCGAGTGTTTTCCCAGTCTGTGTACTGTGTGCTGCTGGCAGAGCGGTCCCTCCTCAATGGCTCGACGGGGCGGTTCTGTGTCCTGGACTACAGAAGCCACCGACTTCAGCGCGTGTGTCGGTCAACTTTCGCTGCCGAGCTTTTGGGCATGGAAGAGGGCCTAGACGCTGGACAGTACTGCCGAGGGCACTGGGCAGAAGCTTTGGGCTACGAGCTGGGCCACCAGAACGTGGAGAGCATCCTGGACCTGGTTCCTTTGGTGGCCGTGACGGATGCCAAGGACGTCTTTGACAAGGGAACGTCGGACACACCGTCCTACGGCTCCCAGAAGAGCCTTGCTTTCACGATCGCTTGGCTTCGGGGCTTGCTGGCTCGCTGCAATGTCGGGCTGAAGTGGACGGCGACGGAGAACTTGTTCGTCGACTGCAGGACCAAAGAAATGGATAGCTCCCATATGAGGGAGACACTGAGCAAGGGCGAATGGAGCTTTCGCTACAACCCCGCTTTTGTGAAGCAGACCGTTCGCGCCCGCGTGCCCAAGAAGTCTGGACCAGAGGTGCTCACAGGGTCAGAGGTCAAAGCCGATGACCCAGTTCTTGGTTTCCTTCAAGGACTTTCGACCCAGAAGGGCTGGCACCGCAAGGATGGAATGGCCATCCAAGTGTCCCACGGAGCCAAGAGTTTTAGGCGACCGGAACCGCGCTTCAATCCTCAGGACTATCCCCTTAGGACCACTTACGGGTTATTTCATGATCCTTACGGTAAGGGCGTGTGGAGGATTTTGGAGCGGGACCAGTCGTGCGGACGTGCCTTGCGTAGCTTGGACAGGGAAGCGGCGGCCCTCATCACGATCTTCAGGTCTGCTAAAGAAATAAAGACCGATGACGAAGCAGTAACTGCTAGCGCTCAGACCTGATCGTGCGTGAGTGTGCTCCTTTTTGCCGCTGCTGTTCAGGCCTTGACCCAACCTTTTGGCTGTTGGCAGGAAAACGGAGCGCCTGTGGGAGCCTAGTGTGCCTAGTCTCCTTAGGGGTTCAGACGAATTGAGCTGCAACTTCTGCGGAATCTTCACGTTGCTGACAGTTTGTGCTTGGAATCATCATTGCCACGAAACTGTTCATAGAAAGGGTCGAGAGCTCCGCTTGTTTCAGGAATCCTGGAGCAGCTAGCCACGACATGTCTTTCAGATGTGACATGAGGCTTGTGTGATCCAGATGCTGGCCATAGCAATTCCATGCTATGCTGACGTTCTGAAGGGTGACACCTTCGTGGAGCACATGGGAGCCTTGTCTGCCGATTTGCAACGTGCTGTCGTGCGCTAAGCGCACACCGCTGTCGTTACAATGCTACTGCACTACTGCTCCTACGACTACTCACAACGGCTGCCACTACCCCAACTGCCATACTTCCACTACTCGCACTCAAGCTTACACTTTAATTATTTTCCCTTGCTTAGTCTCGTGGACTTCTGCATAGACTTGTTGTTGAGCTTATGCTTTTTCTTCTACTTAGAATTCTACCTGCAGTTATTCTTCGCTTTGCCGCATGCTTGTTCCGAAGCTGATGCTGCGGCTCAATCTACAGTTCATACCGATACTTGCGAGTATGCCATTGTTGATACTTACACTGATACCGGCTTATATCTATAATTGCAACTATACTGTTAGTTTTAGCCGTGCGTTTATAATGCTCCTAGTAGTACACCAGTGTTGTTATCGTTTTCAGAACTTGTTGTTACCTTTTTCGCCCTTGCTTCTGAGAGGTCGAGAGCCCGGAAAGCTGCTGTACTATACCTTGGATCCGTCGAAGCTCATCAAGGCTCTCGGTCTCGCGAGTCTTTTCGTGGCGGGTGTGAGGTGGCAGCATGAGCAGTGAAAGTCTCCGATCATGTTCCGAGAAGCCACAACTGTGGTTGTCGTTGTGTAGGTCCTGTAATCTGAGCAGGTGCTGCCGGTGATTCTTCTGGCGTACTCTACCCAGGCATCGTCTCCCATCATCTTGGCCGCTCAGTTGCACTGACGGATTCGATGCCCGAGCCTCGTACATCTGACCCTGCTTTCGCTACTCGCAGTGCCATGTTCAGATGCTTCGTCGTCGTAGTTAGCAGGTACGCACCCCTTTCCCGTCCTTCGCGGGATATTTGATTCGCTGCCACACTGCATCCCGCGCGTTTCACGTTGCCAAGAACTGAGGCATCTATGCAGGATAACTCGTGGGAGAACGTTCGGCGAGTCACTGGATTTGTGTACTTTCTCCTTTACGCTCCATGCTTGCAAGATACACAGTTCAGTAGTCTGTAAGAAGACCCGCGCATACTGACAGCTGCAAACAGCACCTTCTTGTCCAGACCTTCGCAGGTAATCTCAGCAATCTTCGGGCACTCGGTGTATCTGCGGTATTCGGACCTTTGCACCAACAGCGCGCTGACAACGATAGGCGCTGTTTGTAGAGTGCAGTTGAACTGCCGTGCATCGGGACCCCTGAAGGTCAGCGTCCTGTCGATCAGGTGGCCCGATGGTGTCTCGGCTGCACCTCCGTGTGTTGAACAGAAAACATCATCAGAGTCTGCCACTGCTCAGTTGATGCATTGTTGCTTGTTTGCACCGTTGCTGTCTATTCAATTTTTGTGGGCAGGTGCGGCTTCGTTCTGGCGCCTTGACAGCCAACCGTGTCCAGTCACATCTTTACAAAAATTCATTGGGGTCCACTCCCTGCACGACTGTTGCTGTTTGCGTGCCCGGCTATCCCCATTCTCGTGATGTAGCTTGCAAGTCGAAGCATCAGTCGAAGCACCGGCAACTTCTGGATCGCAACTCGCGCGCTAACCATGTCACGTGCAGAAACTTTTCTATTCCTCGACATGGTGGTCCAGGCCCTTGATGGACTCAGTCAGGTATACAATGGGCTTGATACCTGCTTGATAACTGCTGCATCCCAGGTGTTCATTTCCTACATCTTCATGATGTTCCCGGTTCGGTGGCTCAGCCAGCAGATCGTTCAGCGCTTGTTGGCAGTGTTCACCTTCGCTCACCGGACATTGCTGTCGGCTGAGGAATGTGCTAATGTCAGCTTGCCTGCGGAAGGATGAGCTGCGTCACGAGGCACCGTACCCTGTGTTTGCCGCAACTTGGCAACACAAAGGTATTGCGAAGGGCATCTCTATCAGTGTAGCAGCACTAACCTCTTGTTCCGGAATGCTGCCTGAAATTTGAGGCTTTGTCCGTGGGCCTCTGCCTGTTCTTGTCGATGCGCCTGGGCAGGGAAAAGCTGCAGAGTTAGTTTTGGGCATCTTTTTCTCCCCTTCGCGGCCGGCGCTGAGGCTCTCGGTGGTCGCCCAAGCGCTTGGAGGTGCATCAGTCATGTAGCTACTTGGTAGACGCAGGTTGGTACTATTGTGCCATATTGTGCCCATTGCACGATCTCTTGCGAGCACCTCCAAGCTTCTGGGAGCATCCGGTCCCTTTATCGTCCTTTCCAGAAGAGGACGCCCATGGGGAGGGGTGGCGAGATAGATGCATCGCTGGAAGGCCTCGAGTACTGTTTACGTTTCGGCGGTGGCTGCTGTGCAACCTTGTGCCTCAGATGCAACAGCCTACCCATCGTTTTGAAAAGAAATCTCTGAGGCCCCGAACACCCGAAACCTCAAAGCCGCCAAATCCCAAAACCTCAGGGGGTTGTGGCAATTGTTGTGGCAGCGCAGAGCCGAGGATGCTTGTGTTTCCCCGTAAAGCCAGGGACCTCTCAAACTAGACTCCACGCCTCCATGCCACACCCCTCCGACTCTTATGGGGTTGATTCCAGTTTTCATGGCTCTGCACTCTGTGTTGCCCTAACCTAAGCCCTGACTCGGTTTGCGCCTCGGACCAGGATGGCCATGGTGTTCCCGCCACTTCTCTTCGTGCGAACCCGGGCGGAGCGCGGCTGGGACGCACGCGTCGTGCCTGGGATGCAGAGATGAGTCGCTTATTGCGGCGATTGGGTTTGCCGCTGGACTCGATCTGGAGGTTTACGTCTGCAGTGCGGGCTGGTCGGTTGTCCATGGTTGTCCCAGTTGCAATCTGCTGTATGTAGTTGGAAGCAGGGAGAGTGTGGATCGGCCCCGTTTTTTCCTGCTCATGCACAGGAAACGCAGACTCACACGTCTCACTGCACTGTAAGGATTCGGCACGAATCGGTAGCTTGGCGGTGACGCACACAATGTTCGAGTAGGCACCCATAGGGGTGATATTGCGACAGCCCGCAGCGCTGCACCCCAAACCAGTGGGATCACGCGTGGCCGCCCTGTGTCTATTTCAGCGTGTCCTTTGCAGAGCCACTGGCCCCTCCTCTCCGACAGTTTTAGCTCCTCGCCTGAGGTCTGCGGGAGCCGGGGAGGTGCCTTTGCCAGATCGATCCTTCTCAGATCCAGACTTCTGCGGATTGTTCGTGTCATAGAGTGTTGGCCTTGCCACCAGCAGCAGTCTAAACATGCGAGATCACGACATCTAGTCACACGCCCAACGCCCAGCCACTGGGAGTTGTCGTAGATAAAGCAGGCGAGAATCTGCATACCACCGCCGCCGCCGCCACCGCCGCCACCGCCGCCGCCACCACCACCACCGCCGCCGCCACCACCACCACCACCACCACCACCAGCAGCAGCAGCAGCAGCAGCAGAAGCACCAGCAGCACCAGCAGCACCACCCCCACCACCACCGCCAGCACCACCGGCACCAGCACCACCAGCTTCAGCAACATCAGCACCAGCAACAGCAGCAGCACCACCAGTGCCACCGACACCCCCAGCACCCCTAGCACCCCCAGCACCCCCAGCACCCCCAGCACCAGCACCACCAGCACCACCAGCACCACCAGCACCACCAGCACCACCAGCACCACCAGCACCGCCAGCACCAGCAGCACCAATTCCAACTCCAACTCCAACCTCAACACCAACAACAAGAGTAATATGACGAGAGAGAAGACCAAACATAATAATAACGATGAAATGAAGATCAATAACAACAGCAAGAAGAGTAGCAATGACAGTGCTAGTAGCAAGAAGAGAGTCCACGACCACTACAAGGGCTCTTGCAACTGCACTGTGTTGTTTTTTCTGCATCGTCTTGGCCTTCGTGCAACCATCACAATGGCCAGGGTTGTGACTTTCGTGCATTTGCAGGAGACCGACAGTATGTTCCTGCTACCTGCAGGCTTGGCCATGATCTTGGCCATCGGCACCTCCGTTTGGATTCTCAGCAACCGGCCTGCAGTGGTTGGAGATGGTTGGAGGGTCTTCATGAGGCCTGGCGTCCAGGGCCCACGCAGGTTTATGCAAGTTTTGCATCTTGCTGTCGATGCAGGTGGGACTTTCTAGCAGTCGCATGGCCGGCAGATGTGGCTAGCAAATTCAGGCAATACGAAATTGGTCGAGGATATACTGGAGACGATCCACGCCCCGAAGAATCAGACCCTGGATAATCTGACCACAGCCTGAGAGGAGCTGCGATTGCTTAACTGAACAAAAAGGCCGTAAGCTGTCTGAGCAGTCGCTTGAGGGATTAAGAGTCCTAACCTCCGACCCGGCCTAGCGGCCAGCACCTGTCAGAATGGCCTGCTGGAACGCCTCTTCGAGGAAAACGCCAAGATGAAGGTCCATCAGGACACCAGACTTGCAATTAAATGTCTCCGAGTCGTGGGACCGGATCGTGCGAGCCACTTCCCAGGACAAATTGCGGCTGGACCTTGAGAGATCCGAAGAAAAAAACGCCGCGCTCACCGACGCAAACAGCGAGCTGGTCCAAGCGCTTCCCGGTTGTTGATTGCGTTTTTGGTGCTCATGTGGCGTTTCGTGCATCATGCGATGCTTTTTCTAATCTCATTCTGCGACGGAAGCACGGCAGAGTCCTGTAAGACAGCCGAGGGTCTGCTCGGCTCAAAACACAGCCCGGGTGGAAAGGAACAAGCATGAAGTTGAGAGGCAGGGAAGATTGCAGTCATGACATGCTTGGGAATGTTGACTCCTGACTCTGACTCTAGATCAGAGAGTGAGCCAGTAAACCCAGCGGTGCACCAGGCGAGGCAATCTGGCCATAGCCAAAAGCTTGCAAGCGAAGCTCGGCACCGTTGAGTGAGGAGCTTTTGATGATAGCCATGCGGTTGAGTTATTGCTGATGATGTTAATGATTAATGATGTTGAGAAAGATATAGAAAGATGATCAGTACCAGAAGCAGAATCTAGTCGAGCTTTTGGGTGAGTGGATAGTCAAGTGCCAGAAGACAGGGCTCTGAAAAGGAAGCAGCTCAGCCACGCGTTTGTGACCAACAGTCATGATTGTGGTGGTGGCGATGGTAATGGTGGCGGTGGTGTGGTAGTGGTGCTGTGGGAATGCTGGTGCTGTTTATTGTAATTTCATTCGTTCTCTTTGCTGTCGCTGCTGCTGCTGCTGCAGTTCCCGCTGCTGCCGCTGCTACCGCTGCTGCCGCTACCGCCGCTGCCGCTGCCGCTGCCACCGCCGCTCTGCTGGAGGGGGCGGGGGATGGGTGGGGGGCTGGTGACATCCATGCTGATGCGGCTTGCATGTAGTGTTGCTTTTGTGCTCCGTGCAGGGGAGGGGAGGCTGACGCTAATGCAGCTTGCATCTAGTGTTGCTTTCGTGCTCTGTGCAGGGGTGGGGAGGAGGGGGGGGGGGTTGGGGGGCTGATAACGTCTATGCGAATAGTGTTTCTTTGTTTTGCTCCGTGCAGGAGTGATTTTGAGGAAGCGTCGTAAACACCGTGGTTTCTGTGTTATTGCCAAGAATTCCGCAAGCTCCAGATTCAAAGTTGTATTCTTACAGCAGATTGCCTTGACCGTGATGACGATGGTGAGGATGATGATGATGATGCTGTTGCTGATGATCATGATGTTGATGCTCCTGAGTAATTATGCTTGTTGCTAAGTGTGATGATTATGAAGATATTGATGTTGATGATGTTGCTTGCATTGCTCATGCAGAGGATAACGACGGTGATGATGATAATTATGATGATAACAAAGACAGTGACAATGTTGCTCCTCTTGCTGCCGTTTTCCTGTTACTTTGCCAATTTGTCAGACCTCCCACCAGAAAAAGTGCAGCGTTTTGTGGGCTTTCCAAACAAACACTTTAAACATGAACGCACAACTGAAGCAACACAAACAACGAAAAGCATGGTACTTGCGGCGTTTTCGAAAGAATGACACTCAACAACAAGAACAAAAAGCAAGGGAACAAAAAGGTGCCGAAACATCTTCTGATCCACGAAAGCAACATAAAGCTCGAGGTTTTCAGGCTTTGACCAGACAAATTACAAAAACAAAAAAAACGCGACACCCGCCGCGGGCAAATGCTACATCTGCCTTCTTCTTGTTGTTGCTGTTGTTGTTGTTGTTGCTGTTGGTGTTTCCTGTTGCTGTTGGTGCTGTTGCTGTTGCTGTTGCTGTTGCGCTTGTTGTTGCTGTTGCTGTTGTCCCTGCCTTTGCGGTTGTTCTTGTTGGTGCGGTGGTAGTTGTGAGTGTTGTGAGTAGTTCTTGGTGGTGAGGGTTGTAGTTGTCGCAGTCGTAGTCGTTGTCACTGGGTGTAGCCCTTATCGTTGCTGTCGTCGTCGGCGGGCAAGCCTTCGACATGACCTTTCTTTTGGCCTTCCGGAGTGGGATGGGATCTCCTCACTGGGCCCACATGAACACGGCTCACTAATCACCGACCGACAAACCAGCGACAGCTCAGGGAGCGCCGAGAAGAGGAAGCAGGCAGACGCGAGCGCTGGAATCGGCATGGCTACCTCAACCGCTGAGATGGCTGCTCGCACTACTTCTGCGCCAGGGTGAGAAAAGCTTCCGTCTGGAGTTCTTGATCGTTTCAGTCTGTCTGGCCTTTAGGATGGAGTTCAGTGCGTGTCGGCCTTTAGACAGATGCAACATGATGACATGATGTAGCTCTTTTTTTAAGATGTGCATCGTAACGATGTTGAGTGACTGCTTCCCGAGATCCGCGAGGAGTTTACCCTCCGCTGCTTGGTCACCATCGTGTGGTCCTACGCTACCTTCAGGCGTCACAGGGAATCCTGGACCGATCCGGACGGCTCTTCTCCATACGTGCATTTTCACCGAACCGTCCTTCGGAGGCAGAAGGAGGAAGCGCTTTTTCAGTCCATCGGCGACCACCTGATCTCCCAGGCCGCGGTCCCACGTCATATTAGGTCAGGCAAACAAGACTACTGCAGGTCCACACTGCCAACTGCGGTGAGCTGGCCAACACAGCACCGAACCCAGTAGAGTGCTGGCGTGTGCTCAGGCAAAGTTTGTAGCCTGACCGGGAGGGTGCAGGGCTGTCGCAGTCCTGTGATGTATATCGTCAGAGTCTAGAACATTGCGTGAGCATTGCTCGCTGTCTAGCGACTAGGCTTGGGCCTATGGCCTCCTCCAGATTCAGCACGAGAGGCCTGGAAGAGTTCGGTGAATCTAGTCGCTCTGCGTCGCTTCCGGGCCATGCTCTTGTTGGCTTCTTCAAGACTTCCAGTGCATCAGTAGTGCATCGTGTTTAGGAATCCGCGATGTTGCAGTCAAGAGCAACACCTTGAGGCTGTTTCAGGAGCTGGCAAGACGTGCGACCGTCCGTTTGCAAGATTTCAAACAACAGGCCCGAAGCCCGGAAGCAGGGAAGTCGAGCACAGGATGCAGCTTCGTCTCAAGCCGGCTGCAGAAACGGCTCTCTTTCACGCTACCGAGGAGGTGGCTGGCATCATGTGGGGCTTTGCAGCCAACAACTTTTTCCAAGCGGCCCGAGCCTTAGAGCGTCGGGCCTGGGACCCCCCAAAATCCTCGGGTCTCGGCCTTGGACCGCCGAGGCGTTCTTCAACAACGCGTCCTTGGCAGCGCAGCGATTAGTGCCGGGCCAAGGGGGCAAGAGTTCTCCAACAGCCAGGAGATGGGCATCTATGGAACAAGCAGTGCATTCCATACTGTTGCGTTCCTGGTTGCCTGCGCTGGCCTGAGCTGGCTAGCCACGGCCGGCGCAGGCCGCGCAGAGGCGAGAGAGTCGGGTATGTCGGTGAGTGGAGCTTAAGGGTGTGCATGGGTGTGCTATTCGGTTGGTTTTTGACTTTTCTCCACTTATGCACGTATGAGCATGCTGATCCAAAATCATGACATCTGCGTAGCATCCTGCTTCTGGTCAACGAAGCCGAAGGTGCTCACCCCGCAGCAGCTGACGAATATTCTGTCCTCGCCCTAGACTTGCAAATCGTTAGGGGCACCAGACGCCTTAGATGAGCCAGCCGGAATGTTCTTTACGCTTCATGCTGACCCGAAGATGGGCATCTTCGAAGACACAATCTTGGCTTTGTCAGAAATCTGGACTTTGTTCTTCAGTCAGCAAGTCACGGAGTTTTTCTCCCGGTTGAGGTGGGCCTTGACTCGCAGGAAATGCAGGCAGAGCTCATTGCCTGCGGCTTAGACGTGATAGGATTTCGGAACGCGTGTAGCATGGGGCTACAGGTTTGCTGTTGTTGGATGCTCACTTGCCGGGCACTTCTTTGACCGTCTCGCAACACTTGAGGCAATCAGCGGTGATGGCGCTGCTGCCGGCAGCTACCCGTCAACTTGACAGGCCTGCAATTTATCATACGAGTGTGGGAAGTGCAGGTATTGGAGACTGGCTGATAAGCAACAGTACTAAGCGGCCGCTGAGAACCACGGCTGTAGCGACACTAGAGTTATTGCGGAGGGCAACACAGCTGGTCACGATGAAACTCGTACCAGCAAGCCAGGACATCAACATAGATGTATCTTTGCTTATCTTTGCGGGTGGTGGCGGCATGTCGTGGTGCTGCTGCAAGGCTGCTGCTGCCCTTGCTGCGCTTGCTACTCATCTTCTTGCTCCGCAGTGGTCGTGGCGGCGGCGGCGGTGGCGGCGATAGCGGCGGCTGTGTGTGTGTGTATATATATATACATGTATATGTGAGATCGTAATCGTTGCGGTGATCGTTGTCGTCGCCCTCAGTGTCAATCTCCAAAGGACACAAAACAAATTTGGCAGATTACTGCTCAAGCTGCCATAAGCTGCCGCCACTTCAGCTGCCGAGAAAGCCACATTGATTCCATCCAGTGTACGATCTATATGCTCTGGGCTTTTGTAGAAAGCTGGTTCCATGGTCAATGGTCATGCATGGGATCTTGTGCAATCTGCTTGGTCTTTTGTCCCCAACGGCGAAGCGATCGGGTCTTCTTGCCTTCAGCTGTTGGGACTTGAGTGGGCTTCCTATACCAGGTTCAGCATGCCAGAGATTGCGATATGCTCTTTGGCTGCTGCAAAGGCCGGTTGCTGAATTATCGCTCAGACGGTGTTTCGGCATAGGCTTGTCCTGGAATGGGAAGAAGACGCTGAGGTGGCGAAAAATATGGAAGGCAGCGGCAAAGGAGGCACGTGAAGAATACCTGTAGGTTGGCCGCGCAACTGCAATTCGGTAGCCGAGTGCCCGTTTCAGGTGGCCCCAAAATTTCCAATGCTGTCGACTTCTGCACTGCCGCCATGCAGCAGGCTTGCAATGGGCAGTGGGCTGCATTTTGCTTTCAGGTTGCAAGTTCGCCAGCTAGCTTTTACTTAAGTTTAAGTCCGGACTGGGAACTCGACCCACGACTCTGTGACTCCATCAGAGAACTGTCCACGAGGCTATGAACAGATTGACTGTCAAGTCATCTCGACAGGGGCAGGTGTCCATCAGTTGGGCTTACGCTGTTTTTATGCAGCCATTAAACAAGAACAGCTTCAAACGGAGCCAATGAGGAAGGAAGTCATCGCTATGCTACGTTTCTTGCGAATATCAATATAGCTTCGGTAAAGATCCGATCCTTGAAGCTTCCCGCGCTATGCCGGTGATGTCCGCATGGTAAGCGCGGCAAACCTGCTGTGTGCTCACGGCTACTCGTGTGCTGTGCCAGTCCTTTCGAATAAAGCCTTGCCTGCCTTGTGCAGAACGGTGCAGGCACTTCCTGAGAACTCGAAGCGAAATCACGAGACACCGAGGCTGTGCCTACAGTATCACGAGTTGGCAAGCAGAAAGGTACACTGTGCACGAATGAGGCAGCGAAAAATAGGACCCGTGACCCCAGAGCACTGAAACACCTGCAGGCCTAATTACACTCCTGAAGTCCGGAATCGGACCAAATCTCGAGACCTTCTCTTTTTCCTCCTCCTTTTCAGGCCTTGAGCCGGCTTTCTGAGCTCTCCAACCAGCTGCTGGTGAACCTGGCAGCGCTCGGGGCCCTGACATTCCAGTCATTAAGATGCTGTTGTTGAGGACGTTTAGCATGAGGACTGATGGCAGGAGGTCGGGGTTTGGGGCTTTGGGTGAGTCTGAACTCCTCCGGCTAAAGCGGAGGAACTCCATTCCCCTATGCAACTAGGGCATGCAAGATGTTTTGGAGCCCTTCATGGCGATCATCCGCAAGAGCCATGCTTTCCTAAGACTCGTCGAACACACCTCCGCCTAACTTCCCTCTCATGTGCCGGTCATTACCGATCACAAAGCTCGACGCCGAGGGCCTTCCTGCTCGTCGGTGCTCCCGGTGCGGCCGGGAGTCCTGCAGAGTGCGTGCAACGAAGTGCAACGAAGTTGGCAGGATATCGGATGGCTTAGAGGTTAGTGTAAGTTTAAAGGTGTTGGAAGGGTGCGTTGGGCTGTAGCAGACTCTACCCTTCGGCTGCATGAAAGCCTAGATAGTGGACTCCTGGTTCCAAAGGCAAGGTTTCAAGCTCTGGAAGAGCTGCTCGAAAAGGGCTGCTCCGATGTGTGCAAGGGACGCCCATGCAGTTTCCAGAAAAAAAGCCTAAGTAGAAGGAGCCGGGCTATGGCAGCTATCATGGCTCTACTAGGCAGCTTTGATGTATCCGAAGGCCCTGGGCCTGGAGTCCCCGCTCCCCCCGAGGTCGTCGTGCTGGCTGCCGTAGGCCGCGAGGCGCTCTGAGCTTCTGTTCTTGAGAGTTCGATACTAACACTGTGGTAAAACTAACATGCGAAAGTACTGGTGTATGTATGCTGGTGTAGATGCGGGCCTCAGTACAACACAACATCTCCCTGCTACTCCCTGTCTCCTTGGGGGCTCAGAGTTTCATCGTCCTGATGCACTCGTCCCGTCGGAAGCCGATGACCTTTCTCAGCAGTGCACCCGTTTCTGTTGCCTTTGGTGACCACGTGGCAGGCTTTAGATCGGATGCAGATGCTGGAGAACACTGTGCTGCTCCACCTCATCAGGTTGCTTGGCTTTGAACCGATTGTCTCGGCTTGCAGGCCCGACCCAGGGCAGGTGTGATGCACTGTCGATTGTCTAGTTCGATCGTAAAGAGAAGTAGACGGCGTCATGCATGTCATCACATCTAGGTGTAACTATCAAAAGCTTGTTACACTGTTCTTGCATGGCCATTGACTTCATCCGTCTCTTCTCTTGTCAGGGTTTTCTCCATAGACCTGGCCAAGCTGCAGCCTCCGGCCTTGCTGGAAGGTCGTGATCTCGGAGGTGTCAGGAGACGAGGGCTAGTGGGTTCATCGTTCAGTCCCAGAGGTGCTAGGGAAGCCGAAGTAAGGGCTAAGGCGCTCGAGAACCCGAAGCAACTTCGAGCTTCCCCATACTTTTCCCCACACTTTCCCTGCATCCGCCGGCAGGCGCCTGCCAGGGGATGTTCCGCGCCCTCTTCGCCGAGGCGGCTCGGCGTATGGACTCGCTGAAGCCGAGGGACCCCGCTGGGACAAAAGTGGGGGGAGGGGGGGGGGGGGGGGGTGGCTCTTCTCTTCGTGTTTCTTTGCGGGGCTGCGGTGCGGGATTGCATGGGACTTGCTTGGTCTGTTGCGGGAGCGCTGCAATTCGTCCCCAAGCTATGGCAGTGTGAGCTTCCTATTTATTTAGTCATGCTGGTATATACAGGCCACTAATGTGTCTTGTGGTTGTGTGGGCTCACGGCGGCAGGAGATGCAAAGCCTATCTCTCCTTTGTGCACAACCGCTGGGTCTGACTGACGCTGGCGACATGAGCGCGGGAGATTTGAGAAGCGCCGGGCTCGGCGATCAGCATCTTGCAGTTTGTGCAGTGGGCATCACAAGCCTTGACCCCAGCCAACCGCCGCAACGCAGCGCGGAGAGACTCTCCCAAACAAGGAGTTCTTAGCATAAAGTGATGCTTGTTTCTTATTGGCAGTGCCCAGGTTGCTGCTTCGCGCTCGTGGGGTCCTCAAAGAGTCTCACCGAAACACAGAGGTGGAGTGTTGGACACCCGACGAAACGACAGTGTTTATTGGTATTGGACCTGGAACCAACGCGAGGCCACCACAGGTAATGGAGCGCACCAGCCCCTCTCCCTCCTGGACGAGCTCGTAGAGGCGACTGGATGCAGCTTCCATTGCACGGTTCCAACATTCTCATGTTCTCTGACATCCTTGCGCACCGGCTGCAGCAAAGCTGGGTTCATTGTGTTTCAAGAGTCAACAAATTGCAAGATTCGTGCAGAGTTAGACAGTCTAACAGAGTCTAATGGCCATCCCCAAATGTAACATCTCGAGATGTAGTCGAGTTCATAAGGAGCTGTTCTAAGCTTGAGGGCAAGAATTAGGCGGCACATAGCGCAATTACCCCTGAGAACGGCTATGGCGGGCATGGCCGGGCCGCAGCAGGGTCCTCCCAGCGAGGAGCTCTTTGTGACCGGACTTCCGATGGACTGCAGCAGTGTCCAGGCCAAGCAGATATTCAAGCAGTACGGCGGCGTGAAGCAAGCGAATGTTCTGCCGGTGGCTGCTGGCAAGACGGCCGCTGCGGCTTTCGTCATCATGGAATCTGTGGAAGATGCCAGGTGGGTCGTGGACCATGTGAATGGCAATGTCCCTCAGGGCTTGTCAAACCCGGTTACTGTGGCCTTCGCGACTCCAAGAGCCGACCGCAAGGGTGGCGGAAAAGGCATGAAGGGAGGAATGGGAGGCATGAAGGGCATGCCACCGCAGATGATGCAAATGATGACCATGATGATGGCATCCATGGGCAAGGGTGGAGGAGGTGGAAGCGGCGGAGGCTGGGGGAGCGAGGGCGATGGGGGTTGGGGTGGCGCAGGTGCCGGTGGCTGGGGTGACGCAGGTGGCTGGGGCGGCGGCTCGAAAGGATATGGCGGCTATGACAGTTACAAAGGCGGCGGCAAGGGGTTTGGCGCCAAGTGGTGAACAACAAGAAGAGACTTTCGAGTGTCTGATTGCGTGGCGAGAGCCAAAAAAGAACACGTGCCTTGAAGGTGTCTACCGCACTGCAAGTCTACTGATGCCTTCTAACACCTGAATCTGCATGATCTTACCCTGAACATGCCGTTGGAACATCAGGACGACCACGAGGTGTTCTGGGATCCGGATCCCGTGGAGGCTGGAGTCCGAGTTGCTCGCGACGGTGCCATACCGCTTGGCGCCTTGCTCAACAGGCTGTTGTAAGCTGGACTGACAAACATATTTTTGCTTCGAGGGTGCGATGCGCCATCTTTCCTGGTACGAATCGAAACTATACCCCTGCGATCCCCTGCCGCATGACCCTGGCAGGTTCCCAAGCAGACCCCGTCGGCCGCCAGCAACGCTCCGGCCGCGGCAGCCTTTCCAACCGGCGTGGCAGTTGGAGCGGGGCTCAGGGACATAAAAATAGGTCCGTGAAGGCTTGTAATTGATTGCGTAGTTTCGACGTGATATGTTTTGTATTTTGGTTTTGGTGCAAATGCTTGGGATCGGTTTGGACTGCTGAAGCACGTCACGGTGGACCCTTGAACTTTCTGTGGCAGTCTGTGGCTGATAAGACTTGGTGTCACCTCCTGTCGGGGATGCAGCCAACTTACCAGGTGTAGCCACATGCGAGCGCTCTTTGACCGATTGACCGAGTGTTTGAGGAAGATCATGTCAAATGCGGTGTTGAAGGGCTTTGCTAGCATCACAATCTCAAAGCTTGCTTCGGACGTGATAAGTCGTGGAATAGGTTCAGTCGTACGTCGACGGCTGCTTGCTGATGACACTTCCATCTGCACGAAACTCTGAAACTCGATTGGGGCTTCAGGTGTCTTTGCACCCCCGGCAGGGCCCATGGGCGCTTGGCCCGCGGGCCACGAGCCCCCAAGGCCGTGGTTGCCCCTTTACATGTAGACGACGTAGACGTAGTGGAAACATAAATTGGAGACGTAAGCTGCTCTGTTGTCGTTGGTTCCTAGTGTTACGACCGTTCGCTGCTTTCTCAGGACTCCTCTTCCGTTCCGTATCATCATTCAGTCAATCTATCGACCGGTCAATCCTCAAACCGACTGGGGAAGTAGTCCGTGAAGTGCAAAATTCCCGGAATTACACGATCCAGACAATCGATCAATGCAGCCAGCAATCGACAAATCATTGGGTTGTTTTCAGATTCATAATGTGACACTCCTTTGCCTTCACATTCCCGTTCATCCACACTCTTAGTCAGACATACCCACTCATATCGTTTCACCCACGGCCCACGGAGCCATCCATCCATCCATCCATGCATCCATGCATACCCCCCTTCCACCCACACACCCGCCCTCCCACGAGTGTTTGCCGTAACGGGAACAGGATGTCCGAAACGGGAACCTGTAACAGGGCGTGCAAAATCCTAGCCCCGCCACCAATGGAGTAGTGCTCGTAGTACGACAACTTCAACTTCCTTCGACATAATCAATATGAAGAAACAAATTGTGGCTTCAGGGACAAGGAGTGTGTTGCCACTGGCATCCTACATCCCAAAC
>CAJNJA010047918.1:0-97739 GCA_905231915.1 Symbiodinium necroappetens | reverse complement strand
GGGGGGGGGGGGGGGGGGGCACGTCTGCCCACTTTCATTTTGTCTTGTGGCATGCACGAGATTGTGCCTTTCTGCCAGCGAGTGGGCATACCTGCCGGCACGAGGACTGTGCTTTTGTCCTTGCGATAGATATGAAGATATGAATCGCCCCATGGGCCAGTGGGTCACTTGCGCTGATGGGCATCGAAAGTAGCCGAGAGGCAAACCTTGCAGGTAACTTGCCAGTAAGGTGGCATCTGTTGCCAGCTAGCGCTGCGACAGCCTCTGTCTCGAAGCCTTGCAGGAACAGCTCTATCTCTTGTTGCACCAGGGTCAGCTCCTGTTTGAAACGAGGTCAAGTTATCAGTGCAAGTGCAAAGAGAGCGCAGCAGTTGTTGCAAGCTCCTGCGGCAACTCGCCACCTGCATTTCTCCGACCAAAGAGGTTCTTGGACTTCTGAACCTCGACTCTCGCCTGATCGGCTCAATAACGCAAGTCACCAAAATGCCGATATTCGCACAGAGCCTGCCTTTCTACCACCAATGTCTGGAGACGGCCCAAGCTTCTGCAAAGCCTCCCGTGCCTGGCAAGTGCAAGGAACTTGCAAGTCGAAGGACATTGGAGTACCTTGATGTGGCACTCTGAATAAGCATATGACCCTGCTGGAAGTGGGATACCCGACTTAGCTCCCAGAGTGCCCCAGGTGCCTTTGCAGGGGAAGCATACCGGACGAACGCCGTGCCTGCAAAACAGCATAAGGAGCGGAGAGATCTGGAAGCGCGGGTGATGTTTCCGGATCGCAGGGGTGACTCTGTATCGGTCAGAGCATGTTGCGCAGCAGCGATCAGCAGATCAATTCGCCTTGCCGGCAACTGTCACCCGTCAGAAGCCACGCTAAAGGGCGCAACTAAAATGCTTCACATCCACGAGCGTAGACACTGCTGCCAAATTCGTTGCTTCGATATTGAGTCTCCTCATACAGTATCAAAGCGTGCACGGATCCGACAGGAGCCATGAGTGGCCTGATAATGAAAACGCAATTAGACGAACAGGCTGGCGAAATCGCTACAAGCCTTTACCTGCAGGTTCTCCGGACACATCACCTCGAGATTACGAGGCTTGAACTTACGAAGGACTTAATGGTACTTAATGCAAATGCGGGAGAAAAGCCGCCCAAAAGTTGGCAAAATGCTCACCACGAATACGTTCGGATGCCGTGTGCGTGATCTGCAAAGCGTACCTCGAAAGGATCCACTGGCGGGGTCGACATGCATGTCAACCTCGAAGCTCGGACTAGGCAACGAAGGCGCTTGCGCTCCAGGCACGCTGAGACTTGTCGCCCTTTGCCTGCCTCGGCAGCTCCCACGCACATGCTTTCCAGAAATACCTCCACATCCTCCTCTGAAGTGTTGGAGGGATCAAGCGAAATTTGTGTGCCGTTCCTTCTGCACCTTGCTACGGCCCTCGCACTTGCGGATAACTGTTGAACCTTCGTGCTGGCATGCCGAAAACAGGTTCAAACAGGTCCTTGCGGAAGTCTAACGCCAAGTTTTTTATGACCAGAGTGGAGACCTGCAGGTAACTTACTGGTCCGCTGTGCCAAGCATCTCCTGTACATTGGCCGAGCCTCCTCGCTGCCACGGCGGCAAGGCCCTAGCTTTCCACCTGAAATGCACAGCTTTGACGAGGACTTGACATCAGTCTTCCATAATTCATCGTGTATGTGGGGTATGGGGAGCGCACCCATGCTGAGGGCAGGTGAAGCTGGTGCAGTCGCACATGGCCTTCGGCCACCAAGCACTTCTCGCACTTTCGCCGCTCCCGCGCGGGCATTCGCCGCGCCTTCTGCCTGCCTGTCGCTGGGATGGGCGGCCCGAACGGCCTTGCTACAGGGAATATAGGGAATGTAACCTTCTGGAGCCCTTCGTGAGCAAGGGCCCTGCGCGGAAGCAGTGGAGAGCAGCTCAGAGCTCGTGATTCCGGCTCTGGCTCCTTCACAGTTCGCAGGATCTTATCGACATGATGACATCAGATTCTCCGCCAGTGTCAAAGCCTGCCCACTCGTACTTTCCTTCTCGCCACGGTCATGAGGCAACGGCCTGAGAAAAAACGAGTGCACATGGACGCGGTTGTACTTGAGCTTGTCTGTCTCTGGAGTAAGCTCCGTGCGGACGATTATTCTTGCATCCGACCCTCTTCGCCAGCCGCTCGGAAGACCCCCTGCAGCTTGCCCATATAGCTTGCTTAGGCAGAAGCGACCACAGCTCACGTTACACAGCACCGAGGCGAGCACAGCGTGGAACCTGTCGAGTCGCCATCCACGGGAAACCTCTTACTACTACTGCTCTCGGACATGTTCTTGAAGATATGGCAACGTCGCCAGCAGCATGCCACAGGTTTTACGATTGCAAGGTTTCGTGAGAGCGCACAGCATTAGCAAAGCTAGGCAGTCTGGCTGTGACGGACTGAACTCCGGTGCAGCCGGATTGAACCTTGCAAGAGTGGAAACAGGCATATGCAGCACCACCGATCGTGTCCTCGGATTCTCAGGCTACGACTCGAAGAGCGGTTCATGTTCAATCGCTTGCGTCACTGCCACCATTTCGGGAGCGATTCAAGGTCTTCCTGCGGGCGCAAGTAGACTCGGCCTTCAAAGTTCCCGGTCTGAGTCTCAGACCTGGGCTGTCTGCGCTCGCGCGTAGTGAGGCCGTTTGTCAGCAGGCTCGGGCCAAAGTGGCATTGCCAAAGAACGAATGCGCATGCGCAGTACGATGACTTGCGACAAACCAGACTCACGGCATCTCACAGCAGAGCACGTCATGTTCTCCTGCTAGCTGCTAGATCTGCTAGCATCACTCTGGCCAGCTCAGGTCTTTGCCGCAAAGAGACCAGGCCAAGGCTTCGGGTTGGCTTTTTCCAAGGTCACCTTGGCGTCCTAGAAGTATCCCCTCGCATCCCCAAACTTTCGTGGTCGAGGTCCGGGCTACGAGAGCACCTTTGCTCAAAGTCCAAGTGCAACCTCTGTCAGGACAGCGATTTTGCGATTGCTGCATGACTCCAAAACCATCGGCGGCCTTCTGGGCAACATGGTGCTGCAAGAGCCCCCTCAACCAGCGTTCTGCCACAATGCAGGACCTCGCATTGCACTGGGGGCAAGAAATTGCATTCATGGCATCAGCCTGTCCCAATGCAAAGCTAAGGCGTGCTTTGAGAGACTTCGGCTGGAACTGAACCTCCACTGGAAGAGCTGTGGCAACCGTCTTGAGTCGGACACACCGCAAGAAACTGCGGCGAACCTTGATGTCTGCCTTCGCCGCATCACTTGGGACGTGGACAGAAATCTCAACCTCCTCGGTATCCTGCACGACTTTCGATGCCCGCTGGCCACTGCTTGCTTGTCGGATTCGTACATTTTACCATGTAACGCTTTCCTGCCGCCACTTGTAGGCTTCAGTCGACCCACCTTGCTGCGGAGGCCTCGCTGATCACCCACAAGGACTTGACCGCCAAGAAAAGAGACGAAGTATCTGGCGGGGGCCCTGGTGGGGGCGCGAAAGCAGGCGGAACTCCAGGTCTGGGCATCCCTCCAGCTGCAGCCACGGCCTGACTGTGATCAAGTTTGAAGAGTAAGACTCCTCGGAGCCTGGTTTCGCAGCCTTCGCCGCCGCGGCCATCGCTGCACCTGCCAGGTCTTACCACGAGTAGCAGAGACCCTCGACTCGCTCTCGCAATGGTCCGCTCACCAGCCAGGATGGAGAAAAACCGGCCAAATTAAGCGTTGGCAACTTTGACAACTCGTGCGATTCGAGGCCCAAGGATGCCCACAGAACGAGTGCGCCAAGTTCCTCATAATATCTCTTACCGATGATAGCGAGCGAGTGAGCAGAGCCAGAGAGAGACATAAAGAGTGCGGGGGAGCAAGGGTAGGCAGGGAATCAGAGAGATTGGGAATGCATCTCGGAAGTGCCGTGGTGCAAACTTTCGCTGTTGCATGGTTGCAGTATGTTGCAGTACAGCTGGGGGCTTGAGGCGCACCATCGCTAAAGCACCCCTGGCACGACCCCTGGCTAGATGTCCTGCTGTGGCTGCCCTTCCACACCGTCTAACACCAGTACGCTGGAAGCAGCGATAGAAGTGTCCGTAACGGAGTGCAGATCCGTTGGTTGGGCCACGTTCTGTGCCCAGGACTGAGCCATGGCAATTTTCGTAAAATCAAACTCCGCGCCACTCAGCGCGAAAACTAACTGTCGCAGCGATACTTTTCGTCGAGAAGGAGAAATTCTGATGCAGTCATGAAAACTGAGAACAGCTTGACAACAGAAACAGATCCGAGCAAGACACATGCTCCAGGCACACTCAAGCCATTTTAGCGGAGGTCTTAAATTCAACATTGCTCATCACCGAGCCTCCAGGATTCTCCGGCGGCTCCGGAAACTTTTCCCAGATTTTGTCGCCGTATCTGACAACAAGCTGCATAGCCTCAGCGCGGCGAGTGTGCACA
Source organism: Symbiodinium necroappetens (assembly GCA_905231915.1). Taxonomy (NCBI): domain Eukaryota; class Dinophyceae; order Suessiales; family Symbiodiniaceae; genus Symbiodinium; species Symbiodinium necroappetens. Next base: position 93,259 of record CAJNJA010047918.1, on the reverse strand, counting down.
TGTTTGAAGATTGCTCAAAGCGATACCTGATCCGGCGCACTTCCGACACGATGCCCTGTGGATCCTGTAGCGGCTCAATGGCCAATGCCTGAGCTACAGGGGGCTAAAGGGCCAGGGGGTACCGTGATGTCGTCTGTCTTGTGCCTCAAGCCTGGAACATGTGTGTTTCAGCAGATGAACCTCGAGTTTGAGAGCCTCGATTTCTTGCGAGAGCTCTCGCTCGGCGGCCAGCACCTCAAGGATGCGCAGCATGCGGCACAAACCTGCGAATCTGGCTTTGCATCTGCGCCCAGTGGCTGAATTCCAAAACTTGGACGTAATGATGCCTTTGGAAAAGAGCTTCCAATATCCACGGGCCTAAGTTCAGTGAACGAGGGTGCTGATGCTCTGATCGTTTGCCATACTAGTAGAATGCGGCGCTCAACTGCTGGGCGTATGACATCTGCATCAATCTTTTGCAACAGAGACATGTCTCCAATGGCACGCTGCATGAGCCTGTACCTGAACAAGAATCTCTGGGAAACCGACATCCTAGACAGAGTCCTCATGGGGCACTTCAGCAAGTCTTTTGCATGTGGCGGCAGCTTGCACACCCACTGATCTCCAGCCATGTCCTGCAAAGGCTGTCAGAGCAAGCAGACCCCGAAAAAGGCTTTCGCGCCCTGTCTTTACGCGGCACTTATTCTGTTCTAGTTGGTGACTGCACTGTCGCTTCTGGTCTGCGGGAATCTTAGAGGAAGGTGAGTACTGCAAGTTCCGATATCTCCGGCAGCTGGTTGCCACTAGCAAGGTGAATGGATCTTGGTGCAGGAAGAGCACACGGTCGAAGGCAACCAACACTGGAGGCTCCCGAAATGCCAAACAGATCCCACAGTTCGGGCAGGTCTTTTGCGAACTCGCCCTGCAACTTGCTCTTCAGCTGCTGGTATGCCTCGCGGAACAGGCGGGCTTGAAGATGTGTTTCCAGCCCTTGGAAGCTCCCACGTCGAGCCCTGTCGGCCTGGATCTTGTCCTCTGGCAACGCATTTCTTGGATACGTGGGCTTCACCTCAGACACATACTGCAAGTAGTTCAGGCTCAAGACTTTCCTGCTTGAAGCCAAGCCGACTTGCGATTTCACACATGCAGAGCTTAGGCCCCAGCGCCCAGCTCCTCCAAGGAATCTGGTTGCCTGAAATTGCACTGCCGCTTGACAGAGGCCGCAGGAGACAATGCCAAGCCTCAACGCCAGCCAAAAGCTGAATGCTGAAGAAATGACCAAGCCGACCGCGATCACAACGCCCACCACCAGCCTGAGACTTCTATGCTCGGAAAGGCCCCACACGCCGCCGCTCTGCTTCCCGGTATGCTGAAGGCAGCGGCAACCATGCTGCCATCGCTGGAGCGGCGATAAGCCTGGCACTAGCCGTGGAACGACAGTTAGGCTGCTAGGCATGTCTTCGGTCGCATGTGTCCAAACACGATAGACTGTCGCAAAGAGACCCCCGCCGATGCTCCGAAGAAAAAGAAACCATCGTCTCGATGAGTGCATCTCGGACCAGAGGGATCCCGGCATCTATTGACATTCGGAAACGACCGCTCGCTTTATATCCAGCCCTGCCTACAAGTCTCCTACCGATGGAAGGCGCGGGAGCTCAGAGGAATTATTGAAGGACTGCAAATCTGCCGCCTTGATGCCGCCGCGTCAATGCCGCGCGCCGCTTCTTGTCAAGACCATCGCTGACGAATGTCTGAAGCTTGACATTACTCGCATGGCCAAGGCTTTAGCAACACCAATGGATGCACTGCTTCGCTACACTCCGCGACTTTGAGGGCTGTAGCTGGTGAAGTGGGACATGCCTGGTGTGGCTAGGTTAAACAAAGTAGGAGTGAGTGTCAACAGCTGCTGGTGAGTACCGACTTTGGCCGGCAATCCTGTGCAGCTTCGCAAGTGGTCTGGAGTCTGCAGCTGCTCTTGTGACAGGCAGGGCTACCATGGTGCTGCCTGCTTTTAGTCCTGGAGCCTAAGAGAAAAAGGTGAACCAACTCCAAAAATGATTCGATCTGCATGCCAACACCATCTGAGGCAAGCATGGCTCGGCTTGGTTTTGAAACGAAGCACGCTGCCCTTCCCCATTGAATGCACCATTCGATGACACTGCACCGGGGTCAATCGGTCCGACGTTCTTATCTCACGGCTCCTTTTGAGTCAACTCTCCTCGTCTGCGCGGTCTCGGTCTGCACGTGCCTTCGAGCCGAGGCTCCTAAGAGGCGACCACGGCACCGCGAGGCCGCGCGGCTCTCTCGCCCTCCGAGGCTCGGGCCTGGCCCTTTGCACGGTCTGCTCCGTCGCCTCTCACAGAGAGGAAATTAAGGAGATGCGAGAAAGAGGAGGGCCCGAAGGCTGCCTGCGCGATGGCAACCTCGCTGGCAGCCTCTGTTCGCTTTAGGCGGGTCTTTTAAAGGGCTCATTGCATCTCATTGCCGACCCGGGGGTCCTGAAGCTGGCGGAGCTTTGAAAGCAGTGCTCCAAGGGTGTCCAGGCCTTTGGCCACGACCTTCGGAGCACGGCCCCGCCCACGCATCCCACGCATTACACGTCCCTGTGGTTTTTGGGGTGCCTCTCCGCTTCGGGCTTCGATCTCCGCAGACAGCATGGCATTCGCTCGCTGCAGGCCTGGCTACAGTCGGCTACGGTTGCACGATCTCATGACCTACTCGTGCCCACCCGGCTCAGGTCAAGGGATGGGGTTCAGCATGCCCCATGCTGAGCCACCGCAAAGTGGCCGATCTTGTCGCCCGACGTCACGTGCACGGCGCAACGAGCTGTCCAAAGTGCCAGGATGTGCTGAGCTCGTGGCTGGCTCTTTTCCAGCGCTTTTGCTTGGAGACAGACATTTCCTCGACAATGTGCAAGATTGCGGGCTGAGCAGTTCCGAGCGACCAGGCCTGGTGAGGATCGCTCGGGTGCTCAGCTTCGCCTGGGAGAGTCTCAGATTCTCAAGAGTAGGCGCACGCTCAGCTGCTGTGCCTCCTGCAACCCTGTTCCTTAAAGAGGAAACGGCTCGTGCGACTTGCTATCGATGACATGGTTTTTGACATGTCAGTGACATGTACGGTATGGAGTACATCATGCCATCAGCATCAGCATCGATTTGGGCAGCGGGTTGGTTACGTCTCTCAGCAAATTTTCTCAGAAATACCAGGCGCTGCAACAGTCTGATCCAATCACCAATCCGGGACAGTGCCAGGGACTACTGGAGTAACTACGGGAATCACAGCAGCATGCACTGTTACGCATATTGTGCAGCTGCAGAGCCCAAGCAAGTGGTTGCCTCTGCTGCCTGGCCGTGGTCACTCTTCAGCCGGGGCCTACACGGCTTTCGTGCTCTTCTGGCTCGACCACAGCACCTTGCTTGCCCGTGTCGGCAGAGTTCGCAAAAGCGCATCCGTGAAGATGAGAAAAAACTGCAACCGTGTTGACGAATGGACTCAGGAATCGACGTTGGCTGTCGCCACGTTCTGAAGCCTCACGCGGAGCTGCTCCTGCTCTGAATACATTGATTGCATCTTATGAGCGGAAGAGATGATGCAAAGAGCAGCAGTCCTGCGCTTGGGGGCGTGCTTCCAGAGACATTCAACGGGGCTGACGGCGGTGCCTGTTGTGCACATTAGTTGATACAACAGTGGATCCTCCACATGTGCCAAGCACGGCATCGTAGGCTTTTGCCTGCGCCTCCGGTCGTAGCTCCTCAGCTTGAGCCTCTCAAGGGAAGCGACATCAAAGCTTTCCCTTTCTGTGGCCGAAGTGAGAGGGCGTCCCCGTGACGGCAGCGGTTTAGCTTCGAGCAGTTCCACTAGCACAGGCTCAGCCAGGCGTGCAGAGACCACACGAGCTGTCCGAGGGAGTTATTCAGCCTCGAGTGCTCAGTGAAATGGCTGCAGTTGCGGGTTGACCGATGTAGGAATGACTACACTGTGATGGGGTTTGTTGATGCATGCTGCAAGCTGCTGAGCACCTTTCCGAATAATTCTGGAGTGCTGAGGCTGTGGTTTAACATGGTGTATCTCGGTGTGTGCTCGCGGTGCCTAAGTTCAATCTATGCTGCACCGGACCCTCGATAAATGCCACATGCTGTCAAGAAAGCAGAGACTGTCGCGTGCATCTGGGCCAGCGTTTGTGTAGTCACGGGTGGTCCTTCTCAGTGTTGAAGTTTCCGTGTGCAGGCACACCAGCTAGCGATGCCCACAGTAGGCACGACCCGGACAGGCAAGGAAGAGCCACAGCCGAGAAGACCGCAACAGATTGGGCAAGCCTCCCTGCTCTCTCGCTGACGCTCGCCCTGGGAGACTATGCCCTCCCGCGGTTGCCTGTGGGACCCCCGACGGTCTCGCCCATCGGTCTCGTACCAGAGGAGCTTCGTCCATGTACCGTGGGGCCTGAAGTTCGTGGCATGCGATTACAATCTTTACACTGCTCATGCCATTTACATGATCTATGGAATCTATGACCCCGACCAATCTGGCATCTGGCCACCTGCCGTAAGGTTCTTGCACTCCTTGGGCCTGAGATCGAGGACTCTCTGGACCCGGCTTTGGGCCTCCTGTGGTCACGAGCTGAGCATAGCTGAGTACTGCACTCGGTTGAGAACTGCACCTACACCTGCAGCTGCCCCTACGCCTCGAAAAGGTGGCGTGCGAAATGCGAACCCGACAGACGTCAAAGTGCGCAAGGAGGCCTGCCGCTCCAACGCCGGCTGCAGCTACCTCAGCGGCAGATGCCCGCAGGAAACGGATCCTCGCCGCCGACGCCGACCCTGAGCTCGGTTCGTCGGGATTCACGGTGGTCAGCGCTGCCCCGGCCACAGCGCCACTGGTAAGGCCCAGGGCGGCTCCCGAGGCCGCGCCTCCGGCCGCCCCGGCCTTGGCATGCGAGGGAGAGGGGAGAGCCGAGACCCGTGCCTTCCTGGGGCGGGAAGGCGGGTCATCCCGAGTCCCAAGCAAGGCCGTTGCCACCGGAACCGCCTAAAGCAGCTCCGCTGCCTGCACCTGCCACAGCTCCTGTGACTGCGCCGACGAGCGCTCCAGCTATGATGTCCTTGAGGCGTCCAGAAGAAAGATCTCGGCAGCAGTGCTGACAGTTCTCTCAAGTACCGGTGTATCTTATCTCTGCATCACTCTGCAGAACTCCTCGACCACAACAGGAGTGCGCAGCTCCCGGTGCCTCTCGGCAAAGCCTGCACAACAGCAGGAAGGACAGAAATCAAGATCCAGATCGAGCGCTGGTGCTGCGACCTCGGGGCGCCGATGGCTCAGGGCCTCGGAGGAGTTCTCACTGCAAGGGCCGGTTCAGATTCGCAGGATAAGCCCGGCAGGACTCCTGCCGCCACGTGGTAAGTGTGCCCTTAACAGAAGACGGACGCATAACAAACTTCTTCCAGGCCCACCGCAAGCTGTATTGTTGCTGAAGCCAGCTCAGAAACTTCGGGGGGCTTCGGCGCTTCGGGCTTCGGGGCAAAGGCGAGTGACCGTCGCATGCCATTTTGCAGAGCCACGGCCTCATACTCCACACAAGCTGGGGGCCTGGCCCGCGCTGGGCAGCCGAGCCCGATCCGGCCGATCCTGACAAGCCGGTCTTCTCCCAGAACCGCCCTTCGGCACATGCGATGCGACCCCGGCATCCTCGGCCCTCGAGGTGTATGGCACGGTCGCCTGCAGGAAGCAATCCCAGTGCCCGAGATGCCCCTAAACATTACCGATGAGTTACCAGCAGAACACGAAGAAGCCGTGGGCACCTTGGCCTCACCGTTTCTAGAATCCAGGACACTCCTCCTTCAGACAAGCCAAGGTAGCAGATTGCCTGAAACTGAAGTGCTTCGGTCGAGAACTCGCTTGCAGGACTAGCCCAGTTTGAGTAGGGTAAACGATCAAACCATTGCCTCCTCCAAGAGATGCTGCTTTGATGATGGTTATGGCCCTTCTGGCAGTCCTAATGTCTTCTTCGTCGTTGGCATCGACGGCGCAGAGGCCCTCATCTATAGACCACTGGCGTGCTGAGCAACATTGCAACGTGAAGTTCCAGAACTCCGTTAAACTACTTGGGAGATGGCTTGTCGGCATAAGCCATCAGGGCCGTTCGGCGACTGCCCAAGACACCATGCAAAGGCCTGGGCAGTGTGTCTGCGAGAAGGCTTGCTTCCAACATGTTCCTTCTTACCTTGACAGTTTCCTACAACAGTTTCCTACACCTTAGGCTCTGGGAACATTCTGGAACTGGACATGCTGCATGGGAAGCTTTGTGAAGTCTGCCGGAGTACTGGAAACGGATTGACAAGCTGAGAGTCCTTTAGCATGAACCACTGCGCCGATGGACGCTGTGCCTTCCATGCGTCATCCCTAAGATCTATATGATCTATATGACTGCCGAACTCAGGGGGCGACACAGAGGAGCGCCAGATGACGCCTGCTGCTTGACCAGTCGCCCCGACTTCGCTCGGATTCGCTCTCCCAGCTCTCCCCTGCCTGCAGCGGCCTGGACCTTGCCCTGGGCGTGCAAGGACTCGCCGCAGCTCTTGGATCCTACGGGGAGCCTCTTGCTTCGATCTGCCATGGTGATCGCCATCTAACCTCGAAAATGCGGGAGCACTTGATCCTACAGAGCTTTACTGAAAGCATCCCCATACTAAAACCGAAGACCCCAAACATGCACCAACATTCCTAAGGAGCCCTTGCTGAGCACTCAAAATCTCGTATCTGAGATGTCTGAGAGGAGCGAGGCCGGAGCAGAATGCAAAGAGCACCGTGTTCTGCGTCTGAGTCGCGGGCTTTCGACGCGGCATGTCGCATGGCAGCCAAAACGACAGTATGAGTATCAAACCACAAGACTATAGGTCCTTGGGTAGCACTGGGGATGGTGTTGGGAAGAGTCTAGCATGGCCGTGACCTGTTGATAAGCACGTGTGATGGAGGAGAGCCGTCTTCGGGCAAGCTTGTTCTGATCATGAAGTCCTGCTGTGTCGCTGTCTGGCTTGAGCAAAGGGAGGTTTCCCTTGTGCAAGGCAGTGCTGTCATGAGAAAGCAGATGTTCGCCTGGCTTCACAACTGCTATGCTCGGGTAAAGTGCTCAGTGTTTGCTCGTTCTACAGCTCATAGACCGGGTCAAGCACAATCATTTTATGACGAGCAGTGTCTGGCTTCACCCAGTGTGTCGTCGCTGTGCCCAGGAGCTCTTTGCACACTGGTCCAAGGCTCGACATGCTCCAATGCTAATGCCAGACATGCTCTCATGCAGTTGCTGCTGCGTGAGATTCAGGGAATGCGCTAATTAGCCAACTGGTGACTTAAACAAAGCACTGCAGGTCCGAAGAGTCGCATGGACATCACGACTTCCGCATCTGCAGCCATCTGCTGGCCAAGGCAACAATTCCAAGCATCACCTGGCCAACACTCGCTTTACTGCACGGATGCTGAGATCGTTCGAGATGTCGCTAAGTACTGCCGGCAGCACGACGAAAGCGCAGCCATACCAGCCGGCCAGGGTTAGCGACCTGGATATCTCTCGGCACATGTCGGCCTCACATGGTCCCCCGCGTATTCGCTTTCCCTCCGAGGAGGGGGCGCCATGATGCAAGCAGCCACGACGACTCCAGCTAGGACCTCTTGACAGTGCGGTCACAGAAGTCCAAGGCACGCTCGACGGCGTCATGTCTGCTCTGAGTTTCGTGCTGACGTGATTGCCTCGGGAGCTCTTCTGAAATAAACGACCACATGGACCGCAGTAGACAGCGAAGCCAAGCGAAGCCTCCCAGAGGTCCATCCCCAGCAGGTAGGCCACCTCGACAAGATGCTGGGATGGGGAGCGGATAAGCGGATGGGCGCAATTCGTGGCATCTTTTGAAGAAACCTGAAAGCCTGTATTGCAAGCGAGTCTGTCTGAACCTCGAACATCCTGGAACATTTAGAAGGCTTGTCGCAGCGGAAAACTGGGTCTCACCCTGTACATGCTTGGGCAGTGCTTGGGAAAGCCGGGACCTGTGATGCGAGTCACCTTCCTTTTTCAGTCTCTCGGCATGCTGAGCTGGGGCTGGGGCCAAAGGGCTCAAACCCTCTCATCTCCCTGCACATCCCTGCACGAAGCAGTGGCACCCGGGTCCCAGGCCATGGCGCCGGTCCAGGCTCCCGTCCCAGGCAATGGGACACCGACGAACCTGACGCGGACGTTTAGAGTAGACTTGGAGACTTGGAGAGCCTGGAAACTTTGGCGACTTGAGGGCGGCACGCTGCGACACCAACCCATCGGTCATGGGCTCCGATTGGCTCTGTCTTCCTGAACTTGACACTCGACTCAGGTGTGGCAAAGGTGTAGCTCTTTTCACGCCAGGCGGCTGCGCTGCGCGTTTTAGCAGCGGAGACAGCAACTGCTTCATCTGCTCAATCCTTGCGTGCGTCAGGCTTCTTTGGGACAAAACAACGGCTCAGCGTCCTGAGCGCTGCAAGTATCAGCGGGATTGGAATCATGTTGCCCAGAATACACAGCAACATCACCTCAAGCACTTGTTCGGTTTGGGACGCGAATTTCTGGCTAGCCTGCGGCAGGGCCTGCGGCACGGCCAATCCCATCCAGAGACCAACTGGAACCCCCCCACGAAGTTCCACCTGCAGAGAAAAGAGGGTTCTCCTGTTCTTCCGGACCTGGCACCTCGCAGGCATGTCTGGGTCTGGGGGTCTGGCTAGTGGCAAGGCTGAGATCATCATGAGGATGGCCCAGTCCTTTCTTTGCCGCTTGCAGGGCTGCCACAGTGCTCCCGGCATAGCCCAGCCAGGCTGTTTCGAGGGTCCCACAGGGATAGAAAAACAAGTCTTCATCTTGGTCGCCAGGCGAATCCCAAGGTGAGGCCTCGCGCTTGACTTCGGAAGACTGGAACTTCAGGATGGTGCCCGTAAGAGCTTTCAATGGCAGGGGATAATTCACAGCTGCAGTTTGCAGACAGCCTGGCTGCAACGGCAGCGGCCTGTCGGATGGGTGCGCGTATGCACGAGCACGCTTTGCACAGCAAAGCTGTGCCTTCGCACTGGAAGCTGCAGCAAACCCGATGCAAAGTCCGAGCAGAATTCCGGCTGTGGAGCCTCAGGCCAAGCTGCAGCACTTGGACTCAAACTTGGAATCAGCTTTCATCCATTGTTCGATCACATGTGGGCAGTGCTTGAATTAAAACCAGACAGGCTAGCAAACAACGAAGCCATATTAACACTCTTGAAGAGCCAGCCGGCAAATGCAAGTGCACACAAAACGACGGCGATACTTTAAGAAGCAAGTACAGACGTGGCTTGAACTTTGGAAAACTAGGGAGGAACATTCCCACTGTAGAACGTGCCAAAGAGCGTGCCCAACGCGCTCGAGGCCTTGCAGTAGACCGGACCTGATTAGAGCTTTACAGCAGACCACTTTGTGTTCAACAGGCAGTGCCGTTAGGAATTCGGCTGGTTCAGCCTGAGCTCTGCAAGGTGTGGAGCAGGTGCGAAATTGCCTGCAAGAGAGACTCAGATGTTGCTAATTAGTAGGAAGCTTCCAACCCCTCCGAGAGGCCCGTCAGCACGAGTCAAGGGTCATATGCCGAAAAAAGTTCCTCGCCCTGCCTTGGGGTAGACTCGGAGCCAAAAAATGGCTCCATCCCTGGTAGCAAGCAGCTTTAAGGACTCCGGTCCAAACAGCGGTGCAGTTGAAGAGGCCTCTTCCACGGCCTAGCACGGAAGGAACTGCCTCAACAGCTATGGCGACCAGAGGGTCAAATCAACGTGCTGTCTTTGCACTGCACATGGCAGCTTTGAGGCCTGGACATGTTCCTGTGCCATCGGAGGGCACGTCAAAGCCATGGCCTCCAAGCTTGCTCACTTCAACACCTTGCACTTGATCTTGACGGGCACTTGGCACCATGCATCTCTGGTGTCGGTCAAGCGCAGAAGGCCTTCGTCGGAAGACCTCAGCACCGTTTGAAGTTTTGCCTTGCACTGGATGGTCCGGCTTGTGACTGTTCTGGGTGCCGTGCGGATGCGAAAGCAAGATGGCTCCGGCCGTTGCTAGCAAGGCACCTTTGAAGCGTATTCAAGCAAAGCACTTGAAGCCGCTTCAAGCCTTCGAAGCAACTCGCAGTCGTTCCGCCTTTGCAGCTGCGGCCGGGTCTAAGCAGGCGCATCACCGGGCACGAAGGATGCGCGGAGCGTCTTCATAAGTGACCCATCAGCTGCAGGAACACAAAACATTGCAACTCCTAGCTGCTCTTTGCTCTCGCTCTACCCCGTCTGCTCTGGTTCTGATCCGTTTTGGCTCCCGCTTCGCAGCTCCGCTCCTGCAGGCCCTCTCCTGACTCCTACGCTACAGAAACCAAAAACTCTCAATTGAGAGCGCGATGCAGTGGTCACATCTGCTAAAGCATGCATTAAACAATTCGTTTCGAATGCCCTTACACTCGAGCGCTCAGTTCACGCCTGCAAGAGCCTTCTTCGGAACTCGCCATTCCTGCCGTCTTCACAAAATGCGCTGGAAACAGTGCATGTAGCATCACATAGCAAGGAGGCACAGCAGCGGCGCACCGATCCGTACAGTTTCTCCACACACCTCGTTTTCAAGACCGGAAGCGTGCTTGACAAATCCGCCAAACAATGGGGTGATGCAATTACCAGAATAAGCTTCAGACGCTCTCGGTCGTGCAGGCGCCGAAAAGTTGCGCCCACGAATCTGGAGATGCTTGACGCCGAGAGGTTCAACCTGCATCCAAGGAAAGCGAGAGCTTCGCATCAAAGCTTGATGTTAGGATGCGCAGTCTGCATCCCAGCTCGCGACGCAATCGACGAGGTGAAGGTCAGTGATTTGCCACCAGTCGCTGGCATACACCTTGGGAAAGTCAACTGCCATGCTGCTGTGCATTCCTAGGCCTTGGACATCGAGGCATGGAGGCTCGTACTGACCTCTTGGCACTCAGCAAGCAAAAAGGCAAGTCCAAATGTTAATTGTTTCCGCGTCCACTCTCACTGAGAGACGGGCATCCAGATGGAAGTCTGCGGGCCGGCTGAACCGATCACCTTCTTGCCTGGGAGCTTTGAGAGAGGAAAGCGTAGAGTCACTGTGAGGTATCTGCCGAGCTTGATGCCCGCCGATGATGGAGGAGGCAAAGCCCTCCCAATCGGCGCAAACTCTGGAGACTTTTTCCTTCGCCGGGTCTGTGAGAGGGAGCTCAGTTCACAGACATGACACTCATGACAGTTGCCTCCCACTGGTCCACTCCGAAGAGGTAGCGCCTTCCACCGAAAAACTCTGCAGCCTGAGCCATGGAGCCATGATAAGCTAGGGTCCGTTTGGCCGCTGCAGCTGTCTCCGAGAGCCTCCAAGCCACGCTGGAGTTGGGGCCAATATTGGCGGTCTACAACGATGTCCATGTCCTGCAGGCGGTGGCTCTTTGGGGCAGTGGGGGGCAGTGCGCGTGTCGTCACAATCGTCACAACAAGCCGATGCCTGGGTCCAAGGCAAGATATCGTCTTCGCGCAGCGCGCCTCTATCATTATGGCTCTGCGGCGCTACGAGGCTTGCAGAGCTAGACTTCGGATGCGCGAATCGTGTCAATGCGCACCCAGCAAAGTTCCGTAGGTGATGAAGTATGGAATGCCCTGCTCGTGGAGCCATCCGGTAACATCGGTCAGCATCAGGAGCATGTAGTCGCTACAGCACCCGTACCTAAAACAAGACACGCCATGGCCATGATCAGCTGCTCGGAGGCAAAAGGCAGCTGGCGCACGGAGTTTGCAGAGACCTGGCTACGGCAGTCAGAGTCCACTTGACAGCACACAACGTTCGTTTTTGTTAGCCGAGCACCTCTGCGAGGCGCTGGCGCACGTCGCATTGCGGTCGCACTTGGGTGTCCGGCACGACACGGACTGGCGAAGGCCCAAGAGACGACTCACAAGCTGTTGGCTTCTCCAAAGACTCGTCCTACCTCTAGTGGCTCTAGCACTTGCTGGTCGATCATTCTCGAATCAAGGATTCGAACTGCCTCCCTGTGGAGAGCGACACGATTACGACTGCGCATATCCAATGCAGGCCCCTGCAGGCTGAAGCAGATCCGGCCTGTATTGTGGGAAGCATGCTGAGCTCCTTCTTCAGGCTTTGCGGGGAGTCTTCCTTTGGCCCGGACCTGGACTGGCTTGCAGAAGCAAAGAGAGTCTGAAGCGGCTGCTGATGCCCATAATCAAGCAACGAAACAAGGGTCGGCTCAACCAGTGACGCGACGACCGCAGGCGTTGGGCCCAGACTCGCGTCCAAGCATCTCATCCGCGCCACCGAAACTGTCATAACCTCGACACCGCAAGTGTTGAACAATTTCACACTCCCACATCTTATAACGATCCCAAATGCCTCCGGTGGGGAAGCCTCCCGTTCCAAATTGGGAAACATAATTTGGCAACAATCTGTGTAGGTCAAGCTTAAGACTGATCACATTGCTGGTCTCTGAACACTCAAGAATTAGAACTATAGCAAAACGACAAGCCAAATCAACATTTTCGGTGCTGAAAAGTGGTAAAAGCTTGTGGCAACAGCAGAATGGTGACTGCGGTTTTTCAGCGGCCAAAGCATGGTCTCGTAGCATTTTTGGTGGCTTGGACAAGGTAAGTCCACTTGTCTGCGAGGGAAAGTTGAAATACCTTGTGGTGCCCACCAAAAAAAGACCATCGGCCACGTGTCCGAAAGAACTAGTGAACAAATCAACACATGGCTTTCACAGGAAGCAACACCATATGAGTCACTTACAAAATCATTATGTTTCTGGTGTCTGTACAGTTAAATTAATGGAGCTCTTGGGAAGGAGCAAGGTAAATCAGCTTTTTACACAGCCAAAAGTGCAAGTAGCTTGTGGTAAAAGCAAAATGGCCACTACGGTGTTTGCAGCGTCATAGCTTTGTAATTTGAGGTAAAGACAAGAATACTGATCACATAAGTGGTCTTTCAACACTCCAGAACTAGAACCATATCAAAACGACAAGCCGAATCAACTTTTGATGGCCCGAAAAGTGGAACTAGCTTGTGGCAACAGCAGAATGGTCACGGCCCGTGGGCTGTAGCTTTAAGGAAAAGACACCTGCAGAAACACCTGAAAAGACCGCAGGGGCTGTCACCTTAAGGAAAGGACCTACGGATGTTGAAATGGGCAATTTGGAACATGGGATTTTCGTCGACTGGCGCTTACGCGCAGCGCGCGGAAGCACAAGTAGCTTGAAATGGGCCATTTGGAACATGGGATTTCGTCGACTTGCGCTTACGCGCAGCGCGGAAGCACAAGCAGCTTGAAATGGGCCATTTGGAACAACGGATTTAGGTCCAGTTGCGCTTCATCCGAGGACCTGTTTTATTTGGGCCTCAGCCTCCGCAATGTAATGAATAGCAATGTATTGCTTCTCTATTACAAACAACAGGAATCTGAAGCTTGCAGCCAGATTTTTTCGATTGTTTTGTTTAAATGCGACCCTGTTTCTCCGTACGAAAGCCCGCCCAATGGAAAGTACACTGCATTGGGTTTTTCAGCGACAAAGACTCCTTAAATATGGACCATGTAATCCATATTGGCCATCGGATTATGCAAACAGTTATGAGGAGCGCACCAGCTAAGTTGCATATAAAGGTGCATGCATACATCAAGCGAGGGCCTGCCCTGCACGCAGGCTTTGCATTCTTCGTGGGTTTCAGAGGATATGTCCATTTTTGCCCAATTTGGAACGGGAGGCTTCCCCACCGAAGGCATTTGGGATCTCCAGACATCTAAACAGGACCACACAAAGGAGAGTAAGGGGAAGTGCAAGCTCGCCTCGGTCGTATCGACCGTAGCCGTAGCCGTAGCCATAGGGATCCCCGGATTTCCCACCTTGCGCAATACAGCACTGCGCGAAACTTCCTAACATTTCCTAACGATCGATGAGAGCAGCAGGCCATGCGCTCCTGGGCAGAAATGCCCAGAAGTCACGACACAATGGGAGCCCCGGGACCAGATTGGGCATAGAGTCATAGAGCATGGCAGGATGATTACCGTGTAGTTCGCCATAGCTCACTGCCACTGTGCGGGCAGATCTTTCAGATGCGCTTGCAGCTTCTTGATGTTATTGGTGCCACCATGGACCACTTGCTAGGCTTTCAGTGTGACGTGAGCTGAGGGCCCAGCCGAAGCCGTAGGAATAGTACTGAGACCTGCAAAGATGCCACAGCAGCTGCTGCTGCTCTGCTGCTGCTCTGCAAAGTCGAAGTCAGGGGTGTGGACTCTCGAGAGGCCAGTCGCAGCAGAATTTCAAACCTGGAGAGTTTTGACGTGTTCAGAATCGAGAATTCAACAAACGCTGAGGCCGTGTCTCGTCCCAGCGCTCAGCAGCCTTCGTAAGGCCCAGGGTGTCCCGCAGCCTGTCGGAGTAGCGGAAGTTGACCATGCTTGGCTTGGCTTAGCTTGAGCGGTCTCAGAGCCAGGCCCTGATACCGTGTGCGCGTCGAGTTGGCACTTCTCTGCTCGGAGCCTAGGCTCGCACCCTCTGCAAGGTCTCTGTGACTCGTCGCCTAGTTGCATTGCACACAAGACCAGGAGCTGAAGTTCGATTCCCATTCCTTTTTTGGTTCGGTGCCCTCCGCTGAATTAGGGCTAGAACTGGGCAAGCTCCTGCGAGAACCGAAGCAGCACCTGAGGCTGCAGTCAGTGTCAGTCTTGCATGCGGCCACGTGCGGCCACTATGCAACTGCAGGCAGTCATTGCAGACCAGACGCAAACCCGACCAGAACGGCCAAGCACACCAGCGAGAAGAACACACCTGGTTGCCGAAGCCGCAACACTCCGAAAACTCCGTTTTGGCTCTCCAAGGCCGGCGTGCCTGCAAGGAGTTTCAGCAAGAAGCGGCCCGCGGGGTCAGCTGGGAGCGGCGCCTTTGCAGCTTCTCACACACGAAGGGTCAGAGAATGTCACAGAGTTTCGATGGTCAGCCTTCATTCTGAAGCGACAGCACAGGGGCAGCGCAAGCCCCAAAATGCACGTGGCCAGTATCTGGACCTCCATGCGGGCTACATGTCTGCGAAGAGCCTGGGACGTGCTGAATGGTAGCGGCCTGCGGCATGCCATCTGGGGGATCGGCATGGCCAGGCTGGTCAGGCTGAGACTTTGGAAGTCCTGAACACATACTTAAGAGATGCAGCCGTGCAACCAGCCCAAGATATCCCAAGCAGCCTCCAACTTGTGTAGCAGAGCTATGCGAGCTTGAGGTCGGGGTGATCAAGCTGACCTCACCGAACGAGACCTCTCAAGACGCACCAAGCACTTGCTCCAGTCTTTCCAGCCTCCCTGTCACTCAGGCGCAGCTGACGAACAGTATTTTCATAGTAGCCTGGAACAGGGGAGGTCACTCGCCGTACCAAATTTGCACGTCCATGCCTTCCCGGTTCGTTCCACCCGCAACATAGGCACATGTCTGTCCTGGACATCTCCAAGATGCAGCCAGCACTCGGCCGAACGCGTCTTGCGCCGTGCCTTTGCTCTGCTCCGACATGTTACAGGGCGCAGCCACAATCGCAGCATCTGTTGTGCCCGACCTTGTCAAAAACTGCTGTTTCGCTATTCGATCTGACCCGCCAGCACTGCCGGAGCAACAGTGATCCCACACGTCTCGATCTTCCATGGTATGGCCCAAGCGTCCAGGCAAGAAAGTCGGCACCAAACGACTGCCACAATTCCCCGTCACTGGAGAACCACGTTGCTACCTCAAGCTTCAGAAAGTCATCGAAGCAAGAAGCCACTGCCTCGACCTGACACTTCCGAGCGTTAGATCAGATGTGTCCGGAGTGCGAACCTCCTCGGGCGGGCTTGGAGGCCTTGGCGCGGATGCTGCCACTGGGGCTGTTGGGGCTGAGGGGCTCGCTATTGAAGTGCGGTTCTAAGGCATAGACAAAGGCCCAAAGTCATCATCCGGATACGCATAGCCACCAAAAAGCAGAACGCCCTTGGCCCGAGGCGTGCTGCTTGACAGTGAGCCATAGCGCCGTCTTTGAGGTGCAATCCGTCACTGCTCCAAGGCTGAGAGTCACCTCAGGCAGCCAAAACAGTTTTCGTCGTAGTCTCGTGCTTTCCCACGACCGTATGATTATGATGTCGTCTCGCCTGCACGAACCATCACGAACCCCATGTAGCCAACGCTTTAGACAGCAGCAGCAACTGCAAAGCGTCCTGTGGCAAACATATCTCAGCAAACAACAGCAAGCACGAGCCCCCACGTCAGGCGCACACTACCGCGAGCACAAACACCCAGAGACAACATAACCACAACAACAGACAGAACTCCAATGCCGCCAATGCCTCGCTTTCTTTCACGTCGACGTCACCAACGTCCATGACGTTGAATGACAAGCTGTGACGTTTTGCGGCACATGAGACCGATGAACTGCAACTCAAGGTCGGTGGTGTATCAAGATGTATCGAGTGATACAGTTCCCTACGTCCACGATGTTGGGTCGAACAGGTAACTGGAGGTGAGGAAACTCCACGCACACGCTACAGACCCCAGGCAGGTGAGGCATAGCTTTTGTCTCGGCGCGAAAGAAACGGACACCGGACACCCGATGATGCCTTTGAGGCGCTGCGCGTGTCCACTTCTCTCGACTCGCCGCCTGGCACCCTACCGAAGTTATTGATGCCCTCAGATTACAGGCGCCAAGTTCGATCTCGTCCCCTCGGGCGGCTACGGTCGCATGCCACTTTTTTGACGGGATGGAGTCAAGAGAGCACGAGGTGAAGCAACATGATGCGCGGGCCACTGATGCTTTGCACTTAGCGTTTTGGCCTCTCTTCCTCTCCACCTGGGATCGCAAGATGGCATGTGCGAGATGTTAACGATTGCCAATGTGTGCCGCAGTTGCTTAAAGTAGATACTGAGTGGCGACATGTAGAATGCAAGCGTAGATGGATGTCTTTCCCCGGAGCAAGCTGTGAAGGGACGAGCAAAGCACACCTCAAAAAAAGCACCTCCCAAGTGTGTGCGGCTCCTGCTGCGCCTTACCATACCTCTGCTGTACTGGCTGAAGGCATCCGCAGCTGAATGAGAAGCCGACAGCTGAAGCACCAACCCGAGGTCCCCATGGAGCTCGCGACTGCACCTGCAGGGACGTGAAGCTTCGGCGAGGGTCGAAAGACTTTCTTGGGCGGCCTGAAACCATGTA
This sequence comes from Symbiodinium necroappetens, assembly GCA_905231915.1. Taxonomy (NCBI): domain Eukaryota; class Dinophyceae; order Suessiales; family Symbiodiniaceae; genus Symbiodinium; species Symbiodinium necroappetens. Next base: position 76,056 of record CAJNJA010047918.1, on the reverse strand, counting down.
CGGAGGTCCTTGCTGTGCCAAACGTCAGCCAAAACCGCGCCAGCCTGCTGAATTCACAGGCACGCGCAACATCATCCGAAACTGGAAGAATGACCTCGTCGCAACCGCCCAATATCCAGACACCTATCGGGACATCCCGAAGAACAAGGAGCGGCGAACCAACAGCCGAAATGTGGCAGCGGGACCATGCTGAAACGTCGTGGCAGCAGCAAAGTCTGAGCGGGGAGACCTCGCCCCACAGGTGCTCTGACATCCGCCCAAATGGATTTGCCGATTTCTGCGGGGGCCCCTGCCAGTCGGCAGATGCTGTTCTCCGTTGCCAGTTCAAAGCGGCACCTGCGGACAACCTTAGCATCGTGGAGTCCAAGTGAGTGGAGTGCCAAGGGGAGCTGCACTGCATGGAGGTGCCGGCATCCAAGCATACCGGACCGCTCTCTCGGATGCTAACTCGTATCTGCATCCTACCCCATGCGAGCTCCAGAAAAGCAGTCCATGCCTACATGCATGGTCTCAAAGCCTAGGGGCTTCTTGACATCCTGCAGCTGCAGTGTCCAGGCCTGTGCTGTCGCCGCAGTGACATGTACAGTGTACAGTTGCCTAAACCGTGCTTGCACAGCCCAATCATCAACTGCACAGTCCTACCCTCAACAAAAATTGAAAGACTGCTCATTCTAGCAACGGCTCAGAAACTCTCCCAAGCTAGCAGCTTCTGAATTATGCCCCCGGCATCGTTCTTGAGGAGTCCGTGCTGCGTCCGGCCGCCCAGCAGAACAATCGATTCCATGTTTGCCTGGAACTGATTTGGCTAAGACACGGACAGTGCAACGGCCCATGCGTCTGGTTCAAGCAGTGCAGATCGTGCAACCATGGCCTCGCTGTCCAGTGCGTGGCCAGAGTGCCAGGCCAGGGCCTTGCAACCAGATTTCTAGTCTTTTCCAGACCCAAAAAGACTTGCTGACTTTTCCTTCGCTCCTTCGGGTGCTGACGACCCCACCTGGAATGCCGCCCGTGGCTCCCACGGAGCAAGAGCGAGCTCGTGGAAGGAGAACGACCCCAGGTCAGACAGGTCGGCATACCACACATCGTTGACCTGATTCGCTTGGCATCTTCCCGGTCTACCCCAGAATCAGAAAGGATCTATCTCCATGTCTGGTAGGGCTGGAGCATACTGTCTTCCAAGGCTCTCCAGGCTTGAGTTGGTGTCCTGAAAACAAGGCCAAGGGCTGTGACGACCATGTGAAACTGCCGGAGCATGCCGGAGCCCTGCCTTGGGAGTGACGACCCCACCGAAGACGAGCAAACATCGACCGTCTTGGACGGCCACTGCCCCAAAGTACGCGCGGGGACCCCAAGGTGCCTGCTGCCTGGGAGCGAGTTTCACGCTCTCAGGCTGTCTGCTCCCACGATGCAATGCTTTCCCTGCAAAAAGACAAGGGGGCTGCTGCATCAAGGTCCAGCTGCTACCTTCGTCCGTGCTCCACCACACATCCCCCAGCCCTGCAGCACAACAAAGCTGGTGCGCTGCGCCGAAGATCTAAGCTTTCTGGGCCCGTTGCTGCTGTAGGGCAAGGAACGCAGAGGAGGCAGTTCACCGCTCAGCTCGACCTTTCAGCTGCAGGGACAGGCGAGAGCGCCGACGAGTGTAAGACACGGCAGCTGCCGAGATCAACACGTGACGAGACAAGTAAGCTTCCACAACATCCAGCCTCAGCTACAGCACTTGCGAGTTGAACTGGGCTTCTGCATCTGAGTACCCGTCCCTGCTGTTGCATTTCGCCTACATACACTCGAAGCAAAGTCGAAAGCAGCGGCTCACAAGAGCTCCCATGACTCCTGCCTCTTCACGGGATGTTTTGCTTCCTGCGAGCCTTTTCCTTTGGCGGGCAGAAGTGACCACATGCCAACCCCAGCGCGAGCTTTGGCAGTCCTTTTCCACTTCGTTTCTTGCCTTCCTTGTCATGCTTGGCCTCCTGCGACTGCCACCGGTTCAAGTCCGCCAGTTGAAACCGTTTCAACATCAGCATTCTGAACAACCCAGTCCTGATCCTTGCTTGGCCTCGTCACAGGTGGCACTGCAAGTGTCCAACACATCGAAACTGGAGATCGGCCCATGGAGTGGCTGGGAATGCGGCGCAGAGGTGTTGGCAAATGGATCCACTCCAATACCACCCAACAACCACAAACGCGTCGCTTCCGATGCAGTTGCCTGCATGATGCTGGGGGTCGCAGGAGAATCAAGACAAAAAGGGAAGAAAAAACGAGGATCGAAGGAGCCGAGAGGAACCTCCGAGCGCCGAGCCAGAAGTCGGTGTCCAGCTCGAGGTGCCCAGGCAGCGCCTTTTGTCCGGATCGTCTGCTGCCTTATTGAATTCGAGTGATAGAGGGCTTCCTCCAAAGCCTCAGTTCCTCTGTCCTCAGGCTCCGTCACCCTCTCCTGCTCTGTCTGCGACAGCACGGATAACTTCTCGAAGAGGAAGGCACCCTCCGCACCTGCAGGAAGGTGGTCGGCGAGCTGCCAGAGACAGCCCGCCACAGATCCGCACACCCACTCGCAGCCTTCATCTGTCGAAAGCTCAAAGGTACAAGACGAAGACAAGAAACAGCCTCAGACCGAAGACTCCTTGCAATCAGCACCGTCTGAGTAGACAATGCAATTGCCGAGTTACGTTGATCGAAGCCCATCCCTCCAGGCTGCCAGTGCCAAAATGTGGCAGACCTTCTCAAGTCTCGAGGACAAAAACATGGCCCACGGCATGGATTTCAAGTTCCGTGCCTGCAGGAGGGATGTGAAAGGCACTTCTGCAGACATGTCGTCAGAAGCGTGCCCTGAAGTCAAGAATTGGGCAAACGTACCAAGGTGATGATTCTCAGACCTGCAGATTTCCGAGGTCTCTCCGCCCTCTGCATCGCCGGTTCGCCCAGATAGACCTCACGCCAACTCAAGCCAGCATGCGCCTGCTGCATCCAACAGCACTTCTGCATTGCTTCTGCTCACTGCTGTAGTTTCTTTGAAAGAGAGCACGTCAGACCGACCCGCAACAGAGGGTGTTGGCATATCAAGCAGTGGCAATCTACTCACAGATTAGCTTGGAAGCTGTGGCTTGGACCAGTCTGCTGCCGGAACAAAGTCCACATGGAATTGCTGTTCACCTTGACGCGATTCCGAGGTTCACATTCGAGAGGCCCGGAGAATCCCGGAGACATTGTCGTGCCTATCGGAAAGAGAAGAATTCCAGTTCGTCTCCTTGGGACGAGTAAGCAGTATGCCAGTATGTCGGTGAGTTCACACATGCAGGAAAGCAGATGTCACATCCAGCTAGGCAGAGAGGGATAGCATGGAGTCCGGGGCCAAATCTGGGCTGCACCAAGCACCTGCCCCCACGTCCCGGTCCACACTGGAAGGGCCTTGCCAGCTGCAACAAGGAACGCGAATCTCGCCGGATCTGCTTCACTGCCTTGAACGGGCTTCGCCACGTTGCCTGCGACTCCTCGAGCACGTCGCTCAGCTGTCGGACCTCCGATCTGCTGCAACGAACAGCCTGAACTGCTCAGCGGAGCCGAGGGCTCCACCGCTCGCAAAGTCACGCCAGTTGGCTCAGTGCCTCCCGCATCCAAAACTGGCAAAAGCACGAGTCCTTTCATCTCGTGCCGAAGAGCTACTTCCGCCTGCCGTGGTGGCCTTGCACTCTTGGAAACTCACTTTTTTGCAGCATGGGAAATCGTCTGAGCCAGGTTCCTCCATTTCAGCTTCCAGCAGCAGAGCCAGAGCCACTGCTTGTGGGCAGTGACCAAGCAGGAATGGCCTCTGTTCCTGGAACATGTCAATGGGTGCCACAAGTGCATGGGACGCGCATGATCTGCGTGTACTCTCCACCTTGCTGGCGAAGAAGTGGACGAGCTGACAGACCGTGCAGAATGTGTCTGGGAACAGGATGAATCAACAGGGCAGCAGTTCATGCGCCTCAAGCACTTGCCCCGGCGTATCGGATACATTTGCTGGCAGGTTCTCCGCGGCCTTCCAGCACAGAAAGAAAAGATACGTGTGACTCAGTTTCACTTCATCGCTTTTACAGTACAGGAGCAGGGTCAGGATGTCACTTGCCTCTAAAAGCAGGTCAGCAAGGGGAACACCGTCAGCTTCAATGCGGGAGCAGTCATCCTTTCCTGACACACCACAAGGGTCACAAGCGTTTAAGCCGAGCTTTCCTAGCATGCAGATGCATTGCATTTGTAGGTGACATGCAGGCTTCTCGGTCCTGGGTCTTTGCGGTCAGCCGGTCCTGTGTTGAAACCTCCTCCGTAAGACCCTGGACCAGCTCCGAAGTAGTCATCATAGCCCCTCCCACCTGACAAGCTCTTACGCAGCACAAGTACAGAAATCGAAAGCGTCAATGAGAGCCAAGCGCCGAAAGTCCCCAAACGCTCCGTAGCCGTACCTTGGATTATGGAGCTCTATGGAGCTTGTGCAGCTGGGCCACAAGGAGCAGGGTGAGGCGCACAAGTCATCTCGCGTCAAATCTGAATCGAAGCCCGGGAAGTTGTCAAAATAGTCGCCCAGCGATGCGGCACCAGAACACCAGCCTGCACAGCCTACATTGTCATGAACGTGCACACCCAAACTGTGCGGCAGCAGTCATGATGGAGGCCTAGCAGTGCGAGCCACCATTGCATCAGCATGCAGCCATAAAGGAGCTGCCAGAGATGTCTCGTGGACAGACCGACCACCTTTGAATGAATGTCGAGAAGGCTCTTGCTTTGCCCCTCCGGTATTTTGGAGCAGCGCTTCTGCAACTGCAGCTGAAGTTGGCTTGTGCTTTCGGTGATTTCATATCCGGGGATTGTGTTTGTTTTTGCCATGCTGTGCTATTCAGCCAAAGGCCTTCAGCGATTTGGTGCATCCAACACTGTGAGATCTTTGAGGGAAGTCTCCAAACTTACGGATGACGTGAGACCGGCGAAAGTTTTATCCATGCACCCCACTGTCAGACCCCAAACAATCGAAAAGAGAATTTCACGAGCACTCGAGATCACTCGAGCACCCAGATGGCCGCCGCACCTCAAGCCCAACAGGTGGAGCTCGACCACAAGTCGCACGCGACGTCCGGCGTCACAGCGAGTTTCGGTTGAAATCTGCACAATGAGGCACGGCGCCGCAGCGAGGCCACGCGCACCCAAACTTAAAGGGTGACAACCACCGAGAGTCAGTCTGGAATGAACAAGGTCACTGGCAAGCCCAACGTCCTGGAGGAAGCTCGCTCCTGCCCTCTCCCGCTGCTCCAGCCAGACTGCGAGATTGATCCGACATGGGGACTCCAGCAGCGACCCTTCTAACTGGCACAACACCCACCTGCCCAAGATCTCACCCGAGAAAATGCCCGCCGTCTGAGCAAGCAATTCGATCCGCATCGGCTTCAGACACCCCCTCCAGGTGTTCAAACGTGTGCATATTGCGGAAGCTGACACGAAAAAGTGACCATGTGTAGTGTGTATGCACATGTACTTATCCTCATCCGGCAAGATGTTGCAGTGTATCACGAGTGCAGGCCTGTCGAACCCGTCCACTGTGTGTCGAAACATTGGGGGTAGTTGACCAAGATACTCTCGTACAACGTCGGACAAACTTCGTACCACTACCACTATGTAAAAGATTGTAAAAGGCTCTTCTTCTCAACGACCTCGCTCGCGTGCACGCCCTGCATTACATTCTGCACCGAGCCGCTACTCCCATGCGAAAGGATTCATCCCACACTTCCGTCATTCGCACGACATCGCAAACCTGCATCAAGCAACATTCGAGACGTGGGGAGCTTGTTCTTGCCACGAAGGTGGGCCCATTCGCTGAGACCGTGAGGGCAACGATCGTTGCCCAGCCTCTTCGCTGGCTTTGCAGCGTGCTGGATCGGCTTTGTACAAGTCGCCAGCAAAGCTATTCTTTGCTGAGCGACTTCTGCATGGCTTCATGCGCGAAGGACCTTGGAGGGAGAGGGAGTCATGGGACATCAGGGCAAACTCATGGTTGAGCTACGAGGTCGATGCCGCAGCTGAGACAGCACTTTGGCCATAAAGTCGTTGATGTCGACCTTCACACGACTGGAATCTGGGTTGTTGAAGGCAGCAGAGTTGCATTAGTGCATCTGCCTTGGAATTCTCTGCGGCGACTCCATCTACGCCTGCAAACATGGACTATGACCGGAATTTGCTTCCGCATGAGAGACTGGAAAGGTCAGCCCCGAGCTGATGGCATGCCCATCCTGCAGCTGCCCATTTGGCAACATTCCACGAGGCATCTTCGCTTCTGTTGCAAGCTCGCCTGCATTCCTTCTCGTCGGAAGATGCTCTGTAGAGAGGCGGCCTCCAGGCACTGAGTTGAACGGTGGAACATGGTGGAACCGAACTCCAAAATTCCAGGGCTGGCCTGGTGGAAGGAAGCTATGGACTGTGGCGTAGGCTCGGCCTTGACAGCTCAAGTGGAGAGCTTGCGGATCATCCAACTGTGGGATCCGCGCGATCCCTTCAGCTTCGAAGCAGGCCCAAATCTCCTGATGGCTCTGAGGGCTGCAGACAGCTGGAAACGAAAAGTGAAGCTGGTCTGCACACCCGACTGCATCTGGTCCTCCTCAAGTAACACCTCTCGTCTCAGTCGAACAGAGTCGAGCAGCGCATTATAGTCCAAATACCTGCTCGCGCAAACGCAGAAACCAAGCAAAACAAGAGCAACCAGCAAGACACATCACAGCGCACGACTCTCCGGGGTGTCGCAGAAAGCGGGCAAAGCACGATCCGATGGCCTGCAAATCGGGAGCGTCCACGAGCTGGTTCGAGCCTGGCGGCCTGGGTGCGACAACCTCGACGATATCAGAGTGTCCACTATTCTGTAAGACCTGACAAGATGCTTTGCTCTAGGCATTTGACATTTCGGAGAACTTCACAATGTTCACCGCTACACGTACAGGAGCCTGTCGCAGGTCTGCTGATGTGAGGAAGCCGGCTTTTTCTTTGTCCGCCTTTTGGCACCTGGAAGATTCTCGTCGCAGGCGCAGGCTCTGTGAGGTGCTGTCACGCGACCGAACCCCTCAGATTGGTGCTCTCGTTGGACTTGCAACGAGCCCAGGTAGGTCAGCTTGGATGCCAAGCTGTTCGCCACAAAAACCTGACGCTGCAGATGCAGTTTGCAAGGCATAAAATCAAAGCCACACGAGGCCTCGATGAGCCAAGTCCTGAAGAGGCTGCGCACGCAGCATGCATGTGGCAAATTGTGATGACAAACGCCGAGACGAGATGGCCTGCAAAAGCGTCGTAGGTTCAACGCCTGCAGCAGTTTTTGCTAGTGCCCAGGCTGAGGGAGCCCTCATTGCAGCTGAGCGTCGAAGGAGGGCAGCATTGAGCCAGACGGTGATGTGTCTGCCAGCTGTCGAACCCATGGGTGCTGCAATGCCTGCGCCACTTCCATATGGAAGACTTACGACTTACGATTCGACAAAAAGCCTGTTGCACTGTCAGCCGCTTTGCCGCGTTTCCGTGCAAACATCTCTGGACGAAGTCCTGCAAAGACGTGTATCTGCACTTGGCCACGCTTCCTGCAATGCAACTGGTGCTCCTTTGCTTCTTCCGAGATTTTTGACCAGAAAGGCGGATCCTTATCGCAGAATGCTCGCATTCCGGTGGCATCCATTCAGAATACAAGCAGCATTTCAGGAGCAACATCGAGTAGGTCGCTGACAAACGAGAGGTCCGTCTTCTCAACTCTCGAGATGATGGCATGTCTACAAGGGGCAAAGAATGGTGGGTACCTGGACGACGCGAGGCACAGTGCAGGATCTCTGGAGCTGGTCACAACGATGTCACAGCAGCAGGGCTGCTCACCCGCAGAGGAGGAGGAATGCAATTGCCCCCACCTCGCGAAAGTGCGAATACGTCGAGCAAATGCCAAGCTAAAGTCATCGTCCTGCGGAAGGAAACCCAACACTTGGTGGCAGTATGTGACAGTACAAATGCCTGACGGGTTCATGGGTCTTCGCCAGTGCAACTTATATTGGAAAAAAGGCGGAGGGCTGCCGAACAAGAGCCCAAGTCCTTGCAGGAGACGACATTCAGCCAAGGGCCAGACACTCCATGCGTCCGAAGCGGCGAAGTCCCAGCCAAAATCCTTCACTCCAGGGCTGCGAACAGAGCTGGACCTAATTCAGAAGATGCTGCCTGTGCGATCTCGTGAGCCTTCTGTGTTTACCGTATCTTTTGCATCTGAGCCACATCATGTTCGTCATGATCTGGAGCATGCAATTTCGTGACTGCGACACAAAAAGCTAGGCCAGTACTCCTATGCAATTGCGAAGGCACTTTTCTTCAACTACTGCTGCTCTTGTGAGGTCTTTTTTTTTTGCTCTGATCACAGTCTTCACCGTTGCACTTTTGGACACAAGGATGTCGTCAGCACACGATCTGTGTTGCATCTTCGATGAGGCCCGCCGCACTCGGTATCTTTGCTGATCGCTACGTTGGCGGTATACGTTTTGGTGCCTCAAGACACGTTCCTTTGCAGTCTTTCTCTGCTTCGAGCATCTACATCGCATCTTCGCAGCTTCTTATTATCGCTATTGTATGCCCATCGATTATGTTCACCGCCTGCTAAAGCTTTGTCGCTGATCGCACGCTCCAAGCAGCCATGCCATGGCATGCACTGCACACCAGACTCGTCTTAGTATGAAGTGCCTGAATGCACAAGGAAGCACGGAGCGACTTGAGCAGCATGCGCAACGACGAGATGGCTGACACGCCAGTATCGAGTACTCGATCGGTGGCGCTCGCACTGCACGAGGAGCTCGCAGGCTTGCATGGGAAAGCACTACATCCAGCCTCACTTCCGCACACGACAGCAACATAGCAAGTCTGCAGTCTACCCGCGAGTTTTACAGTTTGCGCCAAGTCTCCCTCCCTGCAAAGAGGCCCGCAGCTTGCAGGATGGCTCACAACCAAACAGATGCAGATGACATGCGTCACATGCGACATTGTGGTTGGCCTCGGAGTTTCTAGCTCCGATGTGGGTGAACCCTCTGAAGGGAGAGGGCTGAGTAAAACAAACTGTGCCTGGCCAAGGCTGTGCACGGAAGACCGAGAGGCCTGCAGCTTCTATCCCTCTACTGTCCTAGATCCCCAAACCCTAAACCCTGGACCCCGGACCCTAAATGCCTGGAACAACCAGTCACTAAGTTTCCGGCTGTTTTCTGCTCTGGTTTCTGATGTTTCTTTTCAGGTTCCTGCAGGTTTTCTGGTAGGTTTCTGCGGTTTCTTGTTGTTTCTCACAAGGTTCCGATGTTTCAGTCTCTTTCCTGTGATTTCCAACGGTTTCGTGTTGGCTGCCTGACGATTTTCCACAAGTTTGCTGTGTGTGTGTCCCGCTGCTGAAAGAGATTTAGTTTCTGAGGTGCTTTCCGGCGACCAAGAGCTTTCGACTCAACCGGATCTTGCTCCGAACACGGGTGAGTTTTGTTCTGGACGCATGGGGTCTGAACTCAACACAGCTGTAATCAACTCGACCAGGATTCACCCTACTGTCTCTCAGTGTCGGTCGGTCTTCTGACATGCACGATGCGACGACAGCAGCGAGATCTTGGTGCTCTTGGGATTCAGTAAGAAGACGGGTAGTGCAGACGGTCCTGCTGGCTGGCCAAATGGGCGTCAATGGCCTCAGGAAGGACGTTTTCCAAAACAACATTACACAGCCAGCACACGAGCATGCAAGCCTCCGATAGTAGATGCAGGTCCAGCATATCCGCAGTCCTCGAAGGCAGCTGCAGGACGACATGGCTTTCACTCGAGCACGTTGCTGCCGAGCTTCTCCCAGTCACGGACGCCTCAAGAGCATGGCTTTTCCCACATGTGTATACATCAGAGCCATGCAATGCTGAGTCCTAGTTAGTCCTAGCAAAGAGCAGTGGAAAGCTGAGGCGCGCCAGTCACACACAAGTCAGTGCAGATCGCTGGTACCGAATCGCCAACGAGAGACAAGCAGCAGTCGAAGTGCGCGCGCGCGCTCCCGCCGTGCGCAGACACCAGCAGACGAGTGCGAGTGGCACTGCAGTGAAGCGGGATTCGTTACTTACCGTGGTCCGTACTTGCTTTACTCTTCCTTCAGCCCACTGTGGTTAATTGGATGTGCACAGAACTCATCAGCGCAAGCTGCCACCTGTGTACTGGATATGGCCTAACAAGCACACTCCCGCCAGCACGAGAACACAGACCGGAAGTGTATCCTGTTCAATTGCACTACACAGAACGATCACAAAAGAAAACACTCCGGACAGTTTCCGGCTTTACAAAACAACAAGAGCACCCTGCAGGACTGATCACCCTATCGGCATCAGCTCACCCCACGGCAAAATCGGCTTGCCTTGCTTCAAGCTCGCGACCGGCAACCGGTTGTCCGGCAAGTCCTGCTCCAATCCGACCTCTGGCGAGTACGGAAGAGCAAGGCCGCCTGTGTCCCATGCGAGTACAGCCTTCAGGTGCTTGAGCACTTCCGGCGCACAGAAGACCAAGCGGCAGGTCTCCCAATGCTGGTGTCACAAGAGTCACAAGTGCAGCTACTGAGTGTTCCGCACCTCGAACAGCTGCGAACAAGCGATGCGAGGCCACTGTCGAACATAGCCCTGCGCCAGAGAGGCATTCAATGTCGGTGAACCTTTTGCTTGGATTCACCCCGTTTGGCTGCTTGTGCGGCGCTGCGAATGACAATAGCTGCTGTTGCGGCTGAAATTTTAATGATGGCTCATCATGTTTTTGGGCGTTCGGTGGTCTTGGCACATGTTTCGCTGTGACTGGACAATCTGCCTGCTCACCCGGCATGAACAGCTCTCCATGGCCAGACTCTGGTGTCCACTCGTCTAGACACACCTGAAACGGCAACTCGATACCGAACTGCATGCGCCACATTGCGTGCGCGGCTCCCTTCCACGAGCCGTCACAACGCGATCCTGCCTTGAGCTCAAGACCAAAATCCACCAGCTTCAGTGGGGCTTGAGTTTGATCGCTCTGGAACCTGGCAGTCGATTGCATCTCATGCCGGTACCGTCACATGTCTGCTTGCGCCTGAAAGACTCGGGCGACAGGTGGCCGTGCGACAGACCAGCTTCGTGAAGTTCACGGAGCGGCTGGCATGTCAAGAGTAGAGATGGTAGTCAAATCGGCGCCTTGTCGAATAGTTGTTGTAGACAGCTCTGTGCAGCGATGGCATCCGTCATGCCGGTGTTTTATCTTGTGGCTGGGCACCTCCAGCATGTGCTTCACGAGCATTGCACACTCCTGCTCGGAGAAGACGTTCCGCTGCAAAATGCGCTCTTGCCTGAAGTAGGCTCAAACAAAGGACAGCAGCCTCTTCCGCCTCTTCCTTGAGCAGATCTCAACAGTTCGGAACTGTGCTCCGAACACGGTACCGCCAGTGCAGTGCTCAGTGACCTTGTGCATCGACAGATCGAAGAGAATTTTGGGCGCATTTTGGGAGCCCGGGCTACCGCCATCGACCTGCAGTCTTCGTAGACTGCGAAGATCCTCCGCGCACGTGGGATGAAGCAGGCTATGGCAGGCTCAAAGCCTCGCACCAGAACGCGCCTGGCAGTTCCGACGAACTCCTGAGTTTGCAGCTGCGCAACGTGTGCCCTGCCAGATGAGGCGCACCAAACACAGCAAACACCCGACTGCGCGAAGAACAAGCAACGGTGCACTGCCTCAGTTTTTCCTGGCGATGTCTGCCACAAGGCTTGCGAAGCGAGCTGAGCCGGTAAACCTCGAAGCACTTTTCCGCGCGCTCAGGTATGCACGCTGCCCACACACCTTTCTGAAACTCGCACCGTTCCACTTTGGTCTGAAACCAGACGAACAGTCGGCAAATCCTCTCACAGGAGGCTTCGCAGGCTGAGAAGATCCGGCACATAAAGCGACGCTGCCTGGATGCTACGTTCGTGAACCTCATAGTGCTCCGTCAGCTTGGTCAGAGGCCTCTTTGCATGGTGAGTTCAAGTGAATTCACAGCAACGGCATCTCAGATCTGCACCAGCTGCGAACTTGACGAGTCACAGGCTTCGCCTCTTGTTCGTGAAGACTTGTTTCAGATCTTCGAAGCTCGAAATCACCCGCTGGCCTGTCCAGTGGCCTGACTCGATGAACCTCGGCCAGCAGGCCATCACCAGCCACAGCTTCCAGCAGCTTCACGCCGTCTTAGCCTAGCAGCTCTGCAGGCTGATCTTGGCCAAGCCATCGATGTCGATGTCACTGGCTGCCAGCAGCTGAATCCTCGATCTCCGGGCGGAACCCGATTTGAAGCTTGTTTCTTTTTGGGCGGACTTACGCAAAGCTCTCACACGTCCCTGTACTCACTGTGACTGGGAAAAAAAGCGGACGACCTGAAGAGCTTCTTGCACGTTGGCAGCCCCACTCCAGACTGGACGGTTTACTGCCAGCCTGTGGGCGTAAGGAAAAGCAAAGGAAGGAGTAGCTGGGGCCTGTGGGGTATGGCCGAGCCAATGCCGTGCCAGTAACTTTACATTGGCACCCCTGTAAACAAAAGCCTTCGTAAAAACACAGTTCTTTCCAGGTTGCTCGGAGTTGCTCTCAAAACGTGACCCAGCAACTTCAGCTGTGCCGTGTGGATGTAGTGAATGAAGGGGGGTTGGTCGGCCAACGCTCAGACTCCCTCGTTGCGAATGGTCTGTGGGTGGGGGTTGTCGGTGCGAACTTTGGTGTAAATGGTGTAAAAGGTGTCTTTGATCTGCTGGATCTTGTGAAGTGATTGTGAATGAAACAGGCCTCAAGCCTGTGGAGGTCCGCGTTGGTCAAGGCAGCGCATTTCATGCCGTAGGCAAGGAAGGCGCCTGGCGAGCCTTCTCTCGAATTGGGTCACGCACGGCGAGAGCTTGACTGGACCGGAGTTTTTCCACTCCTGCGGGTCTTTCTCCTATGGGGCTTCTGCGTCGCCCATTGCATTGGCCCCCTCTTGCTTCTCCTTGTTGCCGATTGTGTGGTTGTACCACCATCATTGTGAGGGAGGGGACTGTGAGGATGGAGGTGGCCAAGAGTTGCCCCCGGGTTGTCCCACGTCCAAGCATGACGTGTCCAAGTCCCACATGCCTTGATGTTACACAGGCCAGCCTTAGCCAGGGCCTCCTCCATTGTGAGGTGGCGATCCTCCTCTGTGAGCCAAGATGGCCAGCTCCTGAGTGTCCGCCTGGCTTGCACAATCAGCTCGAGTGCGAAGGGTCCGGACTTCCTGCTCGAGCGTCGCCACCCTATCGTTCGTGGCAGCCTGTGAGGTGGCCAGTGACAAATAGACCGCACCCAAGGCTGGTGCAACTTTTTGCTGCATGGCCATCTGGATCATCTGACCAACCCTGGCCGGTGCGTTGACATCTACTCCTTGCGCTGGGGGCACTGTGACGCACGACGGCTGCAGGGCGTGGGGATTGACACCGAAGAAGAGGACGAGGTGACCACGTGTATGGCGAGTTTAGCTTCTCCTCCATCAGACCCACTTTCGCTGTGAGCTTTTTCTGCTGCTCTTCTGGCCTGTCACCTTGCAGTTTCACCTGTGCAAGCTGGCTAGCCACCTGTGAAAAGAGCTCAGACATCTTATCGAACTGCTCCTTCTGTGACGACATGGCTTCAACTACTTGCTAAGGGAACTGTCTGGTCGACCTGTGCAAAACAAGGCTTGAACCGCTCGTGAGCTTCCGCTTTGAAGCTACAAGCGTAGATGTATGTCACATAAGTCGGCGAGAATACACATGACCCGAGTGTGGACCTGTTTCAAGGAACTACACATCAGCGGCGAGAATACGCGTCAGCAAATGCCAAAACCAGCCACTCCCCATGCAGATGCTCGATTCACAAACGCACACACAAGACACACGTCAGTGGCATCACAGCACGCCCCAACCAGCCATTGCCCATGTAGGTGTCTCTCTGTCTCTATGTCCTGTGTATGTGTGTCTGTGCTCACGGGTCTGTACCTAGCGCCAAACAGTGCCCATGCGAGAGGCACATCACTGGCATGACAGCACATCAAAACCAGCCAATCAGCATCTCAGAGCCGGGCACCACTCCCTCGCTTGGAGAGCAGAATTGGGCGCCCATGGCGCGAAAGCATTGAGTTTCAATGTGAAGCCTAAATAAAGCCTCAGCCCTATGGCCACTAGCTTGCTGAGTAGCTCGGGTGTGCTGGAGCTGCCGGCCAATGGAACAAATTCTGCTTACTCGCAGCAAGTCGCGGCTGGGATAGTTCGAGTCTGAAGTCTCGAGTTGCCTTTACATAGGCTTCCCATCGTATGCCGGACATAAGCAGCCTGGTGCATCATGAGTCCTATCCCAGTCAAGTTGATTCACCATTGCACGTTCACGCGATCCTGCAGCATGAGACATCTTTCCCGAGCTTCCACATCCACGGATCGACGTAACTCGTGTGAGACGCTGGGATGGTGTTCTTAACAGCATCGCCATCGCACGAATGTCCTCAGTTCTACATTGTCACAGTACACATGCTGCGGTCTGTTAATCTGATGTTCGGCTGGGGTGCATTGACCAAGACGCTGCCCTTGGCCCTCGAAGAGTCGCGGCAACGTCGCACCGGTAGCTGGCGCCTGCAATGAGATGGGCTTGTGACTTGTGCATTCGACAAGCTTGACAATGGCACCACGAAAGCCAGTGCAAAGCGTCAAAACTTGCAAGCAGGCCTGAACTCGCACAGCCTTGACTCTTGACATACGGACTGACAAGGCCCCGAATCGCTTCCACCCCCAAGGTACTCCTGAAAGCTCCTCACGAGCTCTGACCAAGCTACGGGTACTGTATCTGATCGTGCCTGCTGCTGCCGGGCACGAGGCGGACCGCCATATTGACCTACATCCGAGGCACCAGACTCGGCAGAACGCAGAATCTTGAGTCTTTCAAGCATCTGGCCTGCAGGTGGCCCTTGCGCATAGATCGGCTCCGCCTCCTGACGAGCCCGACGTATGCTGACCGTCCACACTGCCACGTCATGCAACCACTCGCCTCATCAAAGTCCGAGAACAAAGAATTTGGATATGCTCGGAAGGACCACCACGAAAGCAGCGCACTAAGCAGCATCACGATGGGAAGAGCCACCAACAGGCCCGACCTGTGGACAAGCTCTCCAACTTGCTTCGAGGTTGCCCCTAAGCTTTAAGTCTTTAAGTGGAAACCAAGCACGGCCAACAGAACGCATCTACTTCAATGACAGCTCTGCTATTCAGGGAAGAAGCTGGATGTTGTACTTTGTCCTGACTGGCCAGCGAGTAACAAGGACATCAAGATGACAGCAGCTGCGTAAAACACAGAGACTGCTGTGCTGCATCCCTGTCGATCAGAAGCTGAGGGTCCCTTGCGTGGAGTCAAAGAGCGGATGTACCTTGACCTGTGTCTCGTAGGTGACACTGGTTGCATCTTTGCTGGTGATAAGGGTGGTGCTTGAGCTGCGTCCACCCACTACCTGACAGCTCAGAAAAACTTGTTCATGAATTCTCTGATTATCTCACTGCAGCCATCGAGCTACCGATACAGAGAGCAACTGCACAACTGGGGGCTCGGCGCTGAAAAGTGTCAAGACGCCAAAAAGCGATTCGAAGCCGGATATCAGTCCAAAAACAAGCAGGCAGTACATCGACATGTTGGCGCAGTGGTCCGACACCATGTAATAGACGATGGCCGCCAATATCAGCGTGAAGAACATGCCAAACCCGTCTCCTGCAACAACCTGCAGCACTGCCATCGATACCAATATCAGGAAGATCCCCCACCAGAAATACGAGTGAAACCTGAGACAGCTGCAGACGCTGCAGAGTTGCCATGCATGCCACCAACGCCGAACGCTTTCTTCGCTTGCTTTGCACTGCTCAGCAATGCTAAATCAAGTTGAGATTGAACAAGTCACAGCTTGGACGCTCACCGCGCGTTTCTCTGAGCCAAGCATCTCCTTGACCGCCGCTGGTGGAGGAGCATCTTGTGGGCTTGCACCCACGACTGGAATTACCATAAGAGTCCGATTCCTTAGTGCACAGCTCCGATCATTTTGGATCACTGGCGCCTGAAGCTCCGTGCATCAGAGCATCTATGAAAAACGAGATCTGTTCGATATCGGAAGACGAAGAAAACACATATCCTCTTCGCCAAAATGGCTGCGGAAATGCGAGGAGAGCGGACAAGCAACCACGACATGTAAGGAAATGCCCGGACAGTGGCCAGCTCAAGCTCAAGAAAGCACGTGCTTTTCCTTCTTTTCTCGAGGAGCCGTGCCGGCTGCACGCTCAACCGCGTTCACCTGCAAGCGTGCATGTGACAAGGATCGCATACGAGAGACCCCTCGAGTTCCGCTGCCTTGCAGGCAGTTGAAGAGAAGTCGCCTCTGCTAGTCTGCTAGTGGCACTTAGCGGCACAGAACTGAATCCAAAGCCACTTTGCTCCTCAGAAGCTGGCCACAGCTTCCGGCGTGCACGAAGGACGAATGCCCCGAGAAGCAGCAGTCCTGCAGGCTACGAGCTTTGACTTTTTCCAGCGGAAGCTTCGAAGCTTCGAGTCTCCTGCGGCTCCTTCCACGATCTGAGTCTCAAGTTCGAAGCCCAGCACAGGATCGGGAAGTGGAAGACCACCTTAGGCACTTGCCCCAAGCTCGTCCACTGCCCGCAGCAGAGCCGGGCCTGAGGAACTGGTCTCTGCCGGGGAATCTGGCCTAATGGAGGCGGCGCGATTCCAATGAAACCCTGGCATAAGCAAACATAAGCAAACATGAGCACCACACAGAGCTGTGGTGAAGACGGTGCCTGAGTGCCAATTTTTGTCTTCACGAAAGATCAAGCAAGCATCTGACACCGCTTCTCAACGGCAGAGCATTCAACAAAATCATTGCTTGAACCCTGGTGCGTGTGGTGGTGATGGGCGCTGGTTGCTCCACAGAGCGGGAAGACGGTGCATCTCCTTCGCGCAGAGGCCATGTGTTTCACTGAAAAGAACCTCTGATGGGAGGGCTTCTGGAGACCATTGGCGACGATGAGATTTAATTGCAAGTGTTCTGGAAGCATGTTGTTAATGTTGCAATCGAGGGCCAAGACCTTCAAAGGCCAGGAAACGGCTCTTGCGGATCTTTTGCGACAAAAAGAACACTCTCGTGTTGAGGCTGGCTACGCAACTGTACTTGCTCCAGCCATGACCTTCTCGCGAGTTTGGTGCGACCGCAGCGCTCACAGGTCGATGATTTGGGATCTAGGGTTTAGGGCCAAGTTAGGGCTGCGGTTTTATGGCTACTTTTTACGATCATGATGATGACGACGACGATGACGATGAAGCGGTCGTAGATCAATGCTCATACGAACAGCACATGCCACCAAGTTGTCAACATGAGCCAGAAAACAGACTAGATTCGAAACTGTCCGTACGAGGCAGGCAGGGCTCATGCATCGCTGCAGGAATCACAGGGGCATTTCTTGAAGGAGCCACTTCCAAGCACATTCCGAAAGCTTGATTTGCTCAAAGCATGCTGCCCCAAACCCGTCGTGTCCTGTCGTGAGTGCAGAAGAGCACTAGAACCAATGGTACAAGTGAAATCATGCAGGAACGACTCAGCCCAAAACTTGGAACGACTCGGCGTCGGTGAGGCGAGTCGCGATGGAGCTCTGAGGGCTCCGACCTTGAACGTTCTCAACTTGTTACGAGTGCCAAGATGTCCTAGCTGTGGGTCTGCGGAAATATTTTAGCGTCCGCGAGCCCCATCTGTCAACAACAACAATGGAGCATGTCCTGATTGAATTCCGCTCAGGCATTTCGATAGAGATAAACTGAGTTTTGCTTAACAAGTCGGCTTGCAGCCGGCCACGTTGATGGCACGCAGTTGAACCTCTGTCGTCACATCAATTCCGCGAGGGCAACGCAGAATCACTTACAGCTGATCTCAAGAACACGTAGTGCCGCAGGGGAGCTGACTCCGAAAGGAAGCAGTGAAGGCAAGAATGTAAGCAGAGGCATGAAGAGTCTTCCGAGTTCTGCCCTCGCAGCTCGGGGGGCAAGGACGTGCGACTGCTTCGACTCGCAAGGATGTCGAGGGATGTCTCGCAGCGCACTACCCCCACGCTTCTATATCTGAGCACAGAAACAGGTGCAGTGTCAAGTTGAGCGGCTAGCTTCGTTCGATAAGTCTGCAGTCTCCCGAGATAAGAATGTCACACGGTTCCTTCCACGCCGCGTATGTGTTGAAACCACTCTGAGATGAGAACCCATTTGCTCTCGCATTTGCTATGGTCAGCCCCAGCCGACTCCTGTCGATGTCGAAGAGCAGTTCCTCCAAGACATCTCAGTGGGTCATGGGGAGGGCCATTGCCGCAACAGCTCAGGCTACCCATCCTGTCCTGCCCCACCATCCAGGACGCGCCCAAAACGATCTGTGAGCCGTCGGGAAGGGCCTGGGGCACAGCTTCGTCTCTCAAACGAAAGCTCTGCTGTGCATGCTCGGAATGTTTGGATTTGCTCAGGCGACGTTGCTGGGGAGACGACATCACTGCAAGCCAGATACACACCACGCCACTACGCACACAGCTTTCCTACATCGCCGAGCGTCGGCGCATAAGGCTGAGGGCGTGGCATTGGTTGCACGAAAAGTATAGCAAAGCCTGAGGAAGCCGCATCCAGCAGGAACCACTAAGCCTCAGGCCTCGAAACGCCTGTAGTTCAAAAACCGAATTGAAGCAACTTCGATTGCCGACAGCCTCGCCCGCTTGCCGCTGTAGCGCACAAGGTATCGGCTGGGTGGCCATGCGACCTGCTGGCACAGAGGGGGTTCGCTAGATCGCTGTGACGTGGCGTGAACCTGGAACCTCTGTGAAGCTAGACAATTCCAATTCCTCACATTCCTCGAATTCCTCGAGATCTCCGAAATTCGTATTTCGTGTTTCGGGTTTCGCCTGGCCTCGACCCCTTGAAGTCTCCAGGACAGCACCGGAAACCGCTTCGTACCTGCGAGAACTGCCCAGGCCAGGCAAAGCCTAAAGCTGCAACGCAGCCGAAGGGTGCTGATGTCCGCGCCACCTGAGGAGACTCCAGCGCTCGATAGCGCTCAAGTCGGCAAGAGTAGAACAGAGCGTGCCTTGCACGTGCCAGCAGTGCCTTCTTGCCTCGCTAGCAGCAAGCATATCATATCTTCTTCGCAGTGCATGACAGCCCTTGTCGGACCTCATCACCAGTTGCAGCCGGTGGATCTGCGGGCACACATTGCTGGCCTTTGCAGAAGTCCTCGAGCGGCAACATCCAATCGTCTCGAACAGGTAAAACGGCGTCCACCGCTTGGTCGCGGTCCGCCAAGGCACTCCGCAGCTGCGTCTCAGCCTGCCAAGACGCGGAGAGACTGACTTCGGAGGTCTGAGCGAAGAGAGGAGCTCTCAAGGCCTCCTTGGGCAAGTAGGTGAAGGTGGAAGCCGAGTCGAGCTGCGCTCGGCCCCTGCAGGCCGCATACATCGCACATGCCCACTGGGATCTCTTGATGACGTCAGGGCCTACAGGGGATGGAGCGTCCGTTGAACACCAAGGCCTCAACCTGCGCAGGCAAGATCTGTACACGGAGATGTGTAAACAGCCAGCAGTGAGCACACCTTGACTCCATACTTGCCACTTGATCCGCTGATCTGCAAGGGCACCTGAGGTGAGAATGGTATGTGCAGACTGACTTGACGGCTGAGCCACTGAGCTTGTGGCCCAGTGTCCGACGTGGGCGGTGTCTGCTCCGATGACCAGCTCTCCGCCTCCCAGAGCAGAGCAGGCAGAGCACTCGGCGCGACTCGGCATGACTCGGTCTTCGCCTCCCAAGCTCAAGGAAAAGACCTCGCAACACAGCCGCAACAACAAAGAAGCTCACCACAACAAATCTCTTTCCAAGCTTCATGCCCGCTTTCTTGGTTTGGAGCCAGGTGCCTTGGACAGTCCGAGGCTGCGGCACAAGCCCCGCCTCTCGGTGCGAAGCTCCTTCTTGAAGGCTTGCCAGATCATCGTGGGCTTTGTTGCCGAACCTCAGGTGGCCAGAAGGGACGTCACGCTTCAGACTTTGGGATCTTTCAAGCGTTCACTCTTTCGTCTCCGAGGAACCAGGCGCAAGCCCAAGTATGCCGTTCTGCTGCTGTGCATGGAAAAGTCCCGACTCCTGCCGGGCATTCTTCGGAAGTGAACGGAAAGTCTAAGGGCGGGATGTGGCCATAGCACCACTCAAGTGAGGCTGGCCTTGAGAGCACAGCCCACTGATGCCGTTAACGGCTCGGTGCCTGAGTCCGTGAGACGATCAAGCGCATCGATTTTCATGTGACACATTGTGCTGCTTGCCTGCAGAAACACCCTCAACTGCGTCCCCAGCTTCCGTTTGCAGACACAAAACGCAAGCTGTCGCGAAACCATCTCCTTGGGCTGAACCGAGATCTCGTGCAAAGGACGAGGTCCTACGCCGTGCTGGTGACCTCCACTGAGACAGACACCCTTGAAGAGAAGATCCTTCCAGATACTTCTCCTGGAAGCTGCATTGATCCTCCGCGACATCAGGCCAAGAACTGCTCGAAAGCATGGGAGCCGGCATGAACTGGAGTCGCCAATCGAGTCCTTCTGACATTTGCCTGGACAGTTAGGTCCGCAGCGAATCCAATCGCCGGTCGCGCTCCCAGATAAATTGAAATGAGGATGCAGATGCTTCCCGCAGGCAGAACACCCCGTGCAAGTCAATTCAGTCACCTCAGATTTCGGCATGCAGCTTCATGCTTTCACAACTGGTAGGCAGGCTTTTGTTTTCAGGGAAGTCTTGGAGCAAGGGCATGAAGGCCCATAGTAGGCTTGTTGGAACATGGCAGAAAAGGATGGTGGGAGGAAAACGAGGAGAGACGACTGAAACGAGGACTGGATGTGCAAACAGGCTTTTTCGAGACTTCATCCTGGAATCGCAACACAACAAGCTGACATAGGGAGCGGCGCTTCCAGGCGCCGCAAGGGGGCTCTGTTCCAAAGCCTTCTGAGCTGATGGCTTGACAAGACAGGCAACTTGTCGTTTGATGTGGGACGAACATGCACAAGGTACTGCTGCCGCCGAGTAACCCAGCTTGCAGTATCCACCTGAAGACATGCAGGTGCTGGCTCTTATTTCTAGACATAGAGTGAAGCTTGGAGAGACTTCCAAAGAATGTTGGATGCGATCCCAGTAGCGATCAGAGATGCGCGCTGCGGCCTGCCATGGCAAGTCACAAGACACATCTCGGTCATTGCTGCATCCTCAAGCGTCTGCATTCGCTGTGCCTGGGAGATCCCAGCAGCACCTTTTTGCATTCAACCAAACTTGAATGCAGGACGTGCCGAAACACATCATTGTGCACCTCCGCAAAGTAGACGCCCTCTCGCAAGCTGCCATGCAGCCTTGGCCAGATCCGTCGGTTGTAGCCGTCACTGGCAGTAGATCTCCCCATCGGAAGCCAAAAAGGCTTTGATGGTTTTGGCGCGAATTTGTTGCGGCATCGATGATCAGATTGAATCTTCTTGCGGAACCGAGCCCATGACCGCGCGTGCCAAGCTTTGGGCTGGGGGGTCAAGTGCATGGCTGCAAATACCTCATCTTATTGCAAATGGCGGACGCGGAGACGAGCGACAAGTACTTTCGTGCTTCAGATGCTGTGGTGTAGCCTTAGCATCTGGTTACATAGCCTCAAGTTTCAAATCGTGAAGAAACCTTGCAAGCAGAAGACCTGCATGTGCAACACACTCGGAGCAAGCATGCAAGAGATTCTGCTTTTTTTTGCGAGAATCAAGCATGCAATAATTCATACGCGTCAATGGTCGCGAGTGAAACTGCAATGACGGAGTTCAGCAGCAGGAGCCCTGTTTTGCACGGATCACACCTTCGAGGCTTCTCTTGATCCCCGAGCGGATAGCCTGCAAGGACAGCATTGGACAACTGGACCGAACGAACGCCGTCAAATGCCATCAGCTTGATCCTGGACGTGCTTCGCGACAAGCTGCCGCTTGATTGACGTCTAAGCGCCGCAAAAGGTGCGGTAGCCACAGCAAAAGTGCTTCATACTGCTCCGTCCCCGCCCAACTGACAAGAAATTCAGCTGCAGGCCCTGCGGACATCTTGGACCTCTGCGGGCCCAATTCTCTGGTGCGCTTGGCAAGGGCCGAGGAAAAAGACACGACGACACTCTCAGACTCCAGCTCTTCCCTTGTGGCCTCCCCTTGCTGAATCGACTGGCTCCTAGTTTGGCACCGCTGCTTCGACTGGTTTCAGAAGCTGATCTCGAGCCTTTGTCTCTTGTTTTCGCGCTTCTTCTTTTGCAGCTCACGGGCATGAGTGCGCATGAACCTCAAGATGAGTCAATATGATCTTCTAAACGCATCTACACAGCTAAACAAACTGAGGGCAAGGGCAGATCAATCTGCTGCAGCTTGATCTCGGAGATGTAGTTGTTATGGATGCCGAACTGGCCAAGCTCCCACTTCGCAGTCGATTGACTCTGTATGTTGGGCTGCACAGGTCGCACAAATTCTTTTGGAGATTATCTCTGAACTAACGATGAGCGCTGGCCACACCTCAGTCATCGAGAGGTGCTCTGCCTTCTGCAGAAGCTTCAGAAAGACCTGCCCGACAAACTGGCCACAACTTGCAAGTACTCTGGGCGATGCAAGCGGAAGCTTGAGAGCTTCTTTGAATATTATGCTTTCAACCTCAGGAGCTTGGTGGTATGACTACCAGGGCTAAGACGTAGTGCGAGTTGTTGGGCTTGGCCATGCCTCTGCAGCCTCATCGGTGAAGTAGTTGTCCTGCTTGCAATGGCGCAGCAAGAGCTGGTGGCACTGGAAGGATCTCGCCTCGAAACTGAGCTTGGTGATGAACTTGTTCTGCAAAATGACCTGTCCCCCGCCCCGCTGCCAGCCCATGCCCTGGCTGAGTGGGGGTTGTGCTGCAGGGCCTCTGCCACGAACTCCATGGCATCATCTCGAATATTATTGCCTCCGGCATTGCATTCTATTAGTTGGCATAGCTTCACCCGTCGTCCACAGCCTGAACAGTCCAACTCTTGCAGGTGGGTGTTCGTCAGCAGGGCCTGGCACAGGGGAAAGCCGCACGTAGAAGACAGTTCAGCTGAGTTCAGCTCTGCTTTTTTAGGCGACCGCGGCGACCGCTCGCCTCAAAGAGGTGCTTCACCGCGTCGTCCCGCATGCGGTTCACCTCCACTTCACAGCAGATCCACAGCAGAGTTGCAGACTGCTGCTAGCCGCTGCTAGCTGCTAGCCGCTGCTAGCTGGGCAGCGTACTCGGATGTCCAAAGATCGCAGCCTGCAGTTTTTCCGCAATGCCTGAAAGAGGCAGGCGGAACTGAAGCAAGAAAGCTCCAAGCGAAGCTTTGCCAGCATGCGGGCTGGATCGTGCTTGATTCACAGCGGAGCGCAAAGAGACAAGCCAGGGGGGTGAACAAACTACTGCCCAACAGTTTGGCTGGCAGATTCGTCGCTCTGCCGGATTTCGTGTTCCAAAGGGCAGGCACTAGACATGACCTCGAGCACTTCACCTTGCTAGTTGCTAGTTCTTGCCTGAGCAATGGCCCTACCAACGCCTGAACCTGTGGCCTGGAGCCGAAGTCAGGAACTCCGCTCAATACTTGCTGCGCACTAGAGGCTGCAAAGGCTGCAGGTAGCCTCACGGACCCGAAACTCCGAGTTCCCAGTCCCACGAACCCGCGGAGCTAAACCCCAAAGTTTCTGTGCCCTGCCTGGGCCCTGCCTAGGTCGATGCGAGTGTCAAGTCGATGACTTCGTGTGTCTTGCAATGACCCGCCTTGGCGATTGCCTTGCCCCCGATGCTGGTGATTCCGTTGGCGCGCACACCTGGCATAAGGCATCTGTCACAACCACTGCCCATCAACGCTGGCTTCCACCTGAGTGCTGCGCTTAGTTTGGATACCCGGCTGTGGTTGCACAAAGCCTTCCCAGCTGCCCAGGTTCAAACGTTCATGCATCCGAGAGCGATTATGAGAATAGAGGAAGCAGGGACGGTGGCAAATTTGTGCCTTAGCCAGAGCAACCGCTCCAGGATCTCCAATTTCGTTCAAACCTCGCGACGTCGCAAGCGTGCGATCGCAAGAACATTCAGATCAGTCCATATCGCTCACCAAGGCAAAGACCAAGATCTAGATGCCTTAACGTTGGGCACTTCTCGACTGCGCTCCCGATGGCGGCACCCCCATCCTGACTTTCAGGTTTCCGGGATTCTACAAGCTCCAGGAATGCGGGCTCACACCTTAGCAGTGGACTGGCACTAAAGAGTGGACTGGCTGCTCTGCTAAGGCGAGTTGCTATGACCCTTTTCAGCAGGAAGCTTCTCAGACCATGCAGTGCGGCACCCAGGCCTTCAGGATGTGGTTGTCAAAAAGTCTCAGCTCCTTTAAGGTGCGAGAGGAGGACACGAACCTGACATGCAGTTTGCCTGCCCTTGCCACATTCTTTCGACACTGGCATGCAGTAGGCTCGTAGTGCGTTTCACGTGATTCATGCACGCAGTGTTGTTCCAAACGTTGATGGTGAATGCGAAACGAAACAGAGCCGTCATAAAACACGCTGTTGCAGGACTTCAGGACTCCATGGGCTTCATGGGCTTCGCGTCTCAGCACAAATACGATGCTCGTGACAGCGCTGCAGCCAGATTTCCAGCACTGCTTCAGCAGAATTTCATGGCCGAAGCCCTGGAAGTTACTAAGTCTGGCTAATGGTTCGCTTTGCGGCTGCATGAGGCTGCAGGGTTTCACGATGTTGTCTGCTCACCATACGTTGGCTGCTTCCAAACCTTGAAGCCAACCAGCGGGGAGGTGCAAGCGAACGCAATAGTGGGCTTTCTGGTTTGGTTGTGGAGCACTTGCCTGGAGGGAAGGCTCTGAGACACCGTGACAGGCGACGAGTGACACCAACCTTTGCCAACCTGTGATATTGCCGAGGGTGGACAATACCCAGAGGAACCGCAGCAACAACTCAACCCTCCAACAACGACGATCAGTTGCAGTACTTTGGCTGAGCACTCGACTCAGCTATCGCTGCGGCACCCGTGTCCTGACGATGGTCGAGACAAGCATTAATGCCAGCATGCTGGGTCAGACCCTTGTCGCACTGCACCAACAAGCAGCATCGCTCCGCGAACACGAGCAGAGGTGCAAGGATGAATTGCCGTGCACAGCACAAGCAGCAATGGACGGGTCGATCTTCCCAGAGCTAGTCTAGTACGCGCACCAAGCTGTGTTCAGCTTCACTTTCCGAGACCCTGGCCCCAATACCATTAGCATCCAGCGTGAGGACTTCGAGCACACCCTGACGTGAGTCTAGAAATGAATAGGCTGCAAAGACTTGAGCGATGCAACTGCGTCGATACTCCACGTGGAACCTTGGGTTCTTTAGGTCCTCCTCGTGCTCGTTGCATTCATGCAACAGCACACTCATTACGTGCAACAGAACGGCACCTGCTGAGTCAGGGCGTCCGCAACCGCTCCCACGCCGGCATCAGACAAATTGTTGTGCTGGAGGTTCAGGTCCAGAATAACTGCAGGGACGAACCCAGCAAGTATCACTCCGAACCGAGACCTAGGGGCAACGGCAGCCTCCTGCCTCGATTAGTTGACAAGCCTTTGGCCAAAATGACGGCTTCTTCCGGACCGAAGCACACGTGCCTTAAAGCCGCAGCAAAGGAGTCATCCGCCCTGCCCTGCCCTGCCCTGCCTTGCCTGAAGTCGAGCTTGGTGACATGATCTGGCATTTGGAGGGAAGCGGTGGTAGCCACACTTGCAGAACATCACAGCAGACAGGATTCATGCAGCCAAAGTCGCTGTTTGTAGAAACATCATTTGACAGAGCTAGAAGCCCGGACCGCGAGATGTTGGCCAGTGAGGCCTCCCGTTGTAGCATCGTCTCGTGCCCCTAGGCTGAAGGTGACTGAGTCTTCACAATGCCACAAGGCCTCCTCAACATCCTCATCGATGCGAACATTCAGCCGAACAACCTCAAGAAGCCAGAGGCGAACTGTTGGATGCAGATAGACCAAGCGACAGCCTTTGGCGAGAATCCCCTGACCAACTGAGGCTTGTCCTCAACTTCATGCAGCGGTTCCTTATGGTTGAGGCACATGCATGTTGGGTTTTTGTCGGTCCTTCTTGGGGAAGAGGACAATCGGCATGCGACGAGACGCACGCGCATTTACTATGCTTTGGGGGAACAAAGGTAAGCCCTGACACATGCTGCATGCTTGGTCTTGTAGCCGCCGTCTGCAAGTGCCAGGCATTTTTGTGTAGGTGAGATCAGCCAGTGGTTGAGATGTCCTGAGTCCTAAGCCCTAAGTCCTAAGCTACTCTGGACAAGAGATGAGCCAAATTTTTCGTTGAAGAGCTGTGATCCACATGCCTTTAGATTGTTTGCTTGATTGTTTGATTGATTGATTGCTTGATTGCTTGCTTGATTAATTGCTTGCTTGCTTGCTTGCTTGCTTGCTTGCTTGCTTGCTTGCTTGATTGATTGATTGATTGATTGATTGATCAATCAATCCTCCTGTGGGTGCTAACACCCTTGCATTAGCGTTGCCATGACATGCCATGCATTATAGTTCTGTTACCTTTAGATGTGTGTCAGGGCCCTGTTGTTCAAACTCGCGCAGACGCTCTGCGAGTGTGGAGCCATGAATCGACACAGAACTGAGAACAATTTTCGGGGTGCTCGGGCTCGAGATCACCATGCAGCCCTAGAAACAGAAACACAGATTTCTGACCGTACAACAAGGCAAGACAGCAAGTAATAGCAAAACGTTGAGCTACAAGGTAATCAATCACCTTCGATGTGCAAAAGGCCGTTGCAATGCACTGGGGTCTCATCTAGCCGATTTGCACATCGGACACACAGCGGTCCCACGTGCTACCTCGCACAGGCGCAGTGTGGTGCCCTGAATCCACTTTTTTGCCCTTAAGCCCTCATCTCGCCGACTGCTTGCAAAGCTTTGTTGCAGCTTAAACGGCTGTTGCAAGAAAACACCGTTTGATGAACAAGAGCGGTCTTCATGCTGTCTCCTGATTTCCGATCCACTCCTGTCAACGTAGAGATCCAGAAGAGAAATCAAAAGGAGGACGTAGACAACGTAAATGCAGGGAATACTCGAGACATGGGCAAGGCCACCTCGAACTTCTTCCCTCTGGCATGCAGATATTCCACACCCTCGACTTCTTCAAGGAGGAACCATGGCCTCGTTCTGCCGCTCGTGTCGCTGATCAGCATGACATGACAGGACGTGTTCGATGCCACTCTGAGGTCACGACAAACCGTGAGGCTCTCCGAAATCCAAGCCAACCGAGCCACCCACAACCCCCAAGCACAGGGCCTTAGCAACCATTCTCAGGTCTTGCAACTGGAAAGGTTTGCCCGTAATCGTGCACAATCTACCAACTAGTCACTCCATTTCGGACTAAGCAGCGGCAATGGAATCAACGTCACCGCCGATGTCGACCGATGCCCTCGCGAAGATGCTAGACTGAATGTGAATCATTGAGTCTCATTACCTCCACTTGGCAAACAAAGTTCCCAAACCCCCCGACTCCGATTTGTCTCTGAAGTCAGCCGTGTTCAGCTCGTTCAAACATCATCAAAAATTCCAGCCGCACTTTGCGAAACTGGCTTCGCCCCCCTAGTTACTCTTTAGTCCAGGAACACCACCTTCCCCCTGGCCGCGAACGCGCCCTGGTTCTGCGGTCTATGTGAAAGTACAGCCCGATGAGGTCGAGGGTGGTCACTCGAAAACCCCCCTGTATACCCTTTGCTTCACTGACCCCCGGCCTCATCGCTTTCTTCTCTCTTTCGGCATGGCTAGGGGCAGAGAGGTTTCCCCCTCTGCCCGAGCACCAGAAAACTCTCTCTCTCTCTTTTTTTCGACAGGGTTATGCACAGCAGGGTTACCCCCACTGCCCGCGCGCCGTCGGCGCCCCCGACCGTTGTGGAGGGGCTTGAGAAAAGCGCTACGACATGAAGGCCTCTCTCTCTCTTTCTTTCGACAGGGTTATGGACAGCAGGGTTACCCCCACTGCCCGTGCGCCGTCGGCGCCCCCGACCGTTGTGGAGGGGCTTGAGAAAAGCGCTACGACATGAAGGCAAATTTTGCCTATGTCTCGCGGTCAACACACTACATCAAGGGAGTCTGGGATCAAAACAGCAAAAAACGACGACTAAGTACAATACTCCGGGATTGACTCCCCGACGGCATCTGCAGCAGAAAGGAAGGATCCGAACCAAAACCAACAGCAGGAAAGCCCCTGGCGAGCTCGACCAATCAAAAGGAGCCATAACCAAAAAGAAAGGATGTCCCCCTGCAGGCTGCTCTGAAGGTCACGTGGCTGGTTAATTAGGGAGCCTCGAGCGGAGGCACGGCGTAAAGGCAAATGGATGGCTCGTGCGGCCCGTTTTATGGTACAAGGAAAAGATTTCCAAGGGGTGTTCCCCCGTGTTCCAACGGAAAACGAGTGGAGAGAGTACGTTCAATGGAAAAGAGTGGGTTACACATGCGTGTACTCTCTTGCTTGCTTGCTTGCACGCCGTTTGGGGAATGAGGTTCCCCTCACGCCCCTGCGCTCACGCGCTACGGCCCTGTCTGTTGTCCAGTGGTCGGCGTGAAACTGCTGAAGGAGTCAGCACTATAGAAACATAAAGGCGCAAACGCAACCCTTACTGCAGTGTACTCTTTCTTTCGGAAGGGATATGAGCAAAGGAGTTACCTCCCTCTCTCTCTCTCTCTCTCTTTCGGCAGGGTTATGGGCAAGGGAGTTTCCCCCATTGCCCGCGCGCCGTCGGCGCCCCCGACTGGTGTTGGGGCGTATTTCAGAAAAGGCTCACTGCACCACCAAGGCATCAGGCATTAGGCCAAGGAGACTAAAATGCAGTAAAGCAGGAAGGGAAGTAATTGCCGATGCCATGCGTGAGTGGTGTATAGAAAGCGCATGCTCTGCCGAGGGAACTGGAAGCAAAACTCGGAACCGAAAAGTAAGAACCAGCTACAAAAGGTTTAAGGGCTGTCCCCTGCGAGCTGCAAAAGGTACTGAGCACGTGGCCTTGAATTTAGTGCCTCGAGCGGAGGCGGTATGTTCGAAAGGAATGGCTCCGGCGGCCCGTCTTATGGTACACGGAATAATATATTCCGGGGGATTACTCCCCAAGTTCGCAAAGAAAAGTATGGAGCGAAAAGTCAGTATGGAGGCGAAGTATTGGCAACTACGGCTTGCACGCCACTGTGCTTTTATGGAAGCATGTACAACCAACGGAGCTGTAAAAGGGAATCTCCCCAAAAACTGCTATACAAGTGTATGGCCTTCTCAGTTCAACAGGCGTCACTCATCGCGATGACGCAGCTGTTCTCTTTCTAGGCAAAGGCGATCTTTCACGTTGGCGCAGCAGGGGCTGTCGTTCCCTGGAGGCATATGTCCTTTGCTGGCCTTCGCGGCGTTGTGAGGGGCCCCATCCCCTGTTGTCATCTTTATCCCATGTACCCGCAGCTCGCTTTCGCTTCCTGAGTGCTCTGTATTCAGCCTTCATGCCTTGTCTGTAGGCTGCCCACATTGAGGCAAGGTCCGCACAACGGTCCAAACCATATGGTACTCGTCCTTCTGAGTCTCTGGTGCGGAGCAGTTCATGGAGACGAGCTCTCTGCTGTGCCGTGAGTTTTGTCGGCACCCCAATGGGTTCTGGGACTTTGTCCCGGCTTCCTTTATCGCACGTCACAGGGGCATTCCCCTGTTCGTCACCATCCTCTTCTCCAAGTCTATACTCAGCGGAGTCAGGGCCTGCACCATCTTGTTCTGAGCTCACTGGGCTTGTCGGAGGTGCTTCGGGGTCAAAATCCCCATAGGAGTCTCTGTTTTCACACGGGGAGTCTTCCCCAAGTTTTGGCTCGGCCGGGTCACGGTCGACAGTTTCATCTCCCTTGTCGCATACACCCTGCTGTGGCGCACCATGGGGCTGGTCTTCTTCGACTTCAAAGACGTCTGCTGAGGGGTGTAGCCCCTTAGTGAATCCTTGTCCTTGTACCCAGCCAGGTGGTAGAGGTTCCAGGATAGCTCGTACGTGGCCAGGTAGATCTTGTGTGGGAATCAAGGATTCCCCTCTGAAGGAGATGACTCAGGCTGAAGGTCCAATTGAGGTCCACGGCTTTGTATAGTAGTTCCGCTTGCTCCAGCTGTTGGGGTTGCCCCCAATTTGTTGTCCAACCTGGTACTCGATGCAGTGTTCGAAGGTGAGTCAAGGATGAAGGGTTGCGAGTCCACATCGGCATCATGGTGAGGTCCACCGGTGTTGGGCATGTCGTCGGTGGAGGTGTTGTTCATTGTTGGGGGATTCTCCATGGCAGCACTGTGTATTGCCTCCATTGTATCGCAGGCAGAACGAGTCGTTTCGTAGTTGTCCACGCTGTCATGTTTAGTGCCGCTTGAAGTACTCGTTGTGGTAGTTGGCGTGGGGGCAGGTATAGCCCGTGCAGCTCCGGCCTCGATGGGCGAAAGTCCTCGAATGATCCGCGAAGTCTTTGAGCGGGGCAGTTCTGGGAGAACCCACTCTGGCGTTGGCTCGTCTGCTTGCATGTTGGCGGTCATCTTGTTGGCAGACGGTTCGGGTAGTGAGGTAGTCCCCCTGGATGCCGTAGAGGTCGAGGTCAAAGGAGGGGGCGTGAGTTCAGCTGGTGGGCTCGCGAAGTACCGCACTGGAGTGCGTGGTTTACGCCGTTCGTCACGTCGGGCAGGCTCCCCTTTACTGGATTGGATGCCGAAGAGCTCCTGGAGGGGGTCCGAGATGAGGGCCTCCGAAGCGTCCTCACCGTCCGGATCGTCATTGGGTGGGCTTTCATGCACCCTCTTGGCTTTGGCACGGCTGCGGTGTCGGCCACGTGGCTTCGCCTCAGTGGGGGGGGGGGGAGGGGGGGGACGTTCTTGTAGTAGAACTCGTCGTAGTCGTAGAGGTGACCCCCCTGGCACTAGGATCAACTGAGGCCGTCTGTGAGCTTTCTAGGGCTTTACGCACTGCCTGCTGGATGTCCTTCTTGTTTTGACTAGTGCATCCATGTAGTAGGCAGTTAGGGTCCTGCCTTTGGTGTCCTTCATGGCAGCTTGGTCCTCTTCGACACCTGTGGCACACCGGGGGATTTCCCCCCTTGTCCTGCAGTGCGTGGGCAAGGATATTACTCCTGGAGTTCTCGGGGTAGTGTCACGATGCACACCGCAGACAAACTGTATGACCAGTTCTGGTAGTCAGGAATCGCTCCCTGGAACAAGATGAAGTGAAGTGTCGCCGATATTTCCCAGGTAGTGGGTGACAAACTCCCTAAGGAAGAGGCAGGCAGCGGTCACCGAACTGCTCCGACGACACCGTACTCGCCGAGGACAGCTTGCGAGATGAACTGCCCACAAAGGCCGTACTCCCCCTTCAGCAATGCGTCGGAAGAGAACTGAGAGAAAAGGGCGGAGCAGAAGGGAGAAGTTTGGTTGTCCCGTGGGGAGCAAAGACGAAGTTGGAGAGAAGGGGCTCACAGAGGGCTCCCCACGGGCTTGAACCGCTCGCGGCTTGAGCCAAAATGGCTACCGCTCTCTCTCTCTCTCTCTCTCCGTCTCTTCTTCTTACCTCCGTCTCTTCTTCGTAGAGTTTTTTTTTCCGGGGATCTCTGTGTCTCTCTCGGGCATGAGGAGCTGAAACTCCCTCTCGCTGTCTCTGTTTCGTCCCCTCTCTCACGCAAGAAACCTCCTGATATGCCCTGATCCTTGATTCACCAAAGCAATTAGTGTTCCCCTCTGCAGGGGCTCAAATTTAGCCATTCCGTTGCCAGTGGCCCCGTGCACATCTCCACCGTGCCTGCACCCCCAGCAGCTTCTTATCCCCGCAGAATCCCGCAGAATACAATGAAGGACCCGATGCCTGCCTGAGAATGTCTAAAGGACCGCGATGATGCTTCAAGAGGTAGAGCACAACAGCTGCAGTTCTCATGGCCTGCCGAGATACGAAACACCCACACGCACAAACACACGCAAAAAAAAAAAAAAACTGAGACTGTCCAGAAGCTGTCCGGACTGCATATGCTGAGAATTTGGCATCGGACCAAAGGCCATGCATCTTGCTGGAGCCATCTTCTCCGGCTCCGATGCCATCAGCCTCAATCAGCTCAAACTCTGTGGCGACACACTGCATACCATATCCGTTGCATCATACTCATGTTTCTCTCCACTCCACGAATCTCGCACACGCGCAGACTCATCCAGGAACAGCGCGCAGTACAGATGCCATACCCGGTCTGAGAAGAGCACTGGGGGGCACGGCTGTGGACCGCAAAGCAGCTCGTGCCTTTTTGACGCGAGGCCGCAAAAGGGCGAAACCCAGAGC
This sequence comes from Symbiodinium necroappetens, assembly GCA_905231915.1. Lineage (NCBI taxonomy): Eukaryota > Dinophyceae > Suessiales > Symbiodiniaceae > Symbiodinium > Symbiodinium necroappetens. The sequence continues at coordinate 43,623 of CAJNJA010047918.1, read as the reverse complement.
CGAGACACAACGGGCGCCTGTGAGCGGGCATTTTCCGGAAGCGGCCACCCCAGTCGTGGTAGTCCTTGTTGGTGCACACTGCTGCCCCGACGGGCTATATCTGGCTGTTGCACATATCTCCGCCTGCCTCCAGCTCGTCGATCTTCTGCAAATGCACCTGGCTCAAGAGGCGTTCGTCTGCATTCAGATGCTGTCCAGAGACCGCTACCTCTGTGGCACGGTCACTGACACTGCTGTTCTGCAGCCTGCACTGGGCATGTGAATGTGCACATGGCCGGTGGAAAGCGAGTGTGAAGGCGAGCTGCCGCCTTGACAAGGCCCTGCCTATGACCTCATTGGCTCAACGAAGCGCTTCTGAGACAGACTTCTCTGGGTGTGGAGTCTCAAAGCATGTGCTACCTTCAAGTCCGCGGCAGTATTCTGGGTTCTGCACTGCTGCATTGAAACAAAAAGGATAGACCGCCAAATGATGTGGGATTTGCACCGGCTGCACATCAGATAAAACTGCAAGTGCGTGGGGCCTAGAACAAGGATTTCGGGCATCACGCGCCTCATAGCTTAGCGCTCAGTTTGCGGTTTCTGTACAGGAACCTGCTGCCAAGTTGCCTCCTTCTGGTCGCCGCGCTCCACGATCAACCACCGAGCACCCTGCCCGCATGCCGTCATCAACTGCTCTTTGTCCGAGGCATGAGATGGCCTCTGCCACCAGGAAGCTCGCCGCACGTGCCCGAGCATGTGGATGCCTTGTGGCTGGAAATCCCAGATTGATTAGTCAGCGGACTCGCCGCAGAAGCAACTTCCAACATGAGGTCTTTGCGTCGAGTTTGCATTCATCACGGACAGCCTGAGATGCCAGGAGCATGACTGCGCACATGCAGGCTGACAATCTGTCATCCCTGTATTGGGCAAGAAGTCTGTGAATGGTGCTTCTCTCTGAGGGAGTTGTTCTCAATGAAAGCCAATGGTAGAGCCTCAGGAAGCAAGATTCATGGCGGCCGTACATCCAAGGCGCTCGAGAGTCTCGGCATCAGCGCTGGGCCCTCATTGGAGGTGCGTTCCCCGGATCTTCCTTTCCCGACTGAAGTCTGCGGACCTCTCGAGCATGCGCATTGACTCTACATCTCAAGTGCTTCCATGCTCCTGTTTTCCTGCCTCATCAATGTCGCGAAACCCTCGGAAGTATCCCTTAATGCTGCCATGGCCTCGTCGAGGCTTTCCCGAAAAGAGAGCCACGAAGCGGAGCGCGCTGAGAGCGCTGCCGTGCCTCTCTGCTCCCGGAGGTGCGGGTCGTGGCCGCTTCTTGGCCAAGTCCCACTCGGCCTCTCGGCGGCTGCGACTTTTTGTGGCTCCGACTTTTTGTTCGACTGCGATTTGTGACCAACCTGCCAGCACTCCAGCATGTCTTCCGCGCCTAAGGCAAAAACCAGGGGGACAAACGAACGCTTTCAAAGCAGAATTCATTGATCCCTGATATCCCTGATGCGCCACTCTTTTTTCAGGTACATGGTATCGACTTCATTCCAATCTTGCATTTCTGACTGATAATGCATCTGAGAATTCGGAGGACCGTTTCTCGATCGGATCGCAAACTAAAAGCAGAGGAACATCCAAAGAATGAAATCGGGGCAGGGTGGGCGGGAAAATAGAATTTGAAGGTATGCTTTCGCCCGAATGGCAACAGTGAAAAACAAGGGTGTGATAAACCAGTCAGGTCCAATGCAGTCGATGGATTGGAGCATGAGAAGCTACGAGGTGTCACTTCGCACACATGTGTGCTACATTACAGAATTTCCCGGGCAGCGCACGCTAGGCACCCTGCTGATCTGCAGGCCGTGAGTGATCAGGCCGTTTATCAATCCGACCGTCATCTCCTCTTGAAACGAAAGAATTCAGCACGAGAACGCTTCTGATCTGCGGGGCTGCTCAGGCAGCCTCAAGACTGGGTGCGAGACGCAGTCGTCAGTGTACATGCCACAGGCCTCTGCACAGCCGTGGCGCTTGCAGGGAATCAGCATAGCACCCTTCGCTGAACCGTGCTTGCCATCCACCGAACGCTCTTAGAAAGCTGTGGCCTCTTTTTTTGGACCTCTTGATTCACATTGTGAGGGTAGCAATGCCAGGCACGCTACAACATGTTACAACGTCGCGCACACTGCTTTGGCGCAACTACTTTGTCAGGAAGAGCCGGCAACAGCGGCTTTTTCCAATTCGACGCTTGGGGAAGGCTTCTTCGGCCCCCCTTGCGCCTCACGTGAGCCTGGCCTCGGGAGTCCCGACCAACAGAGCCAGTGAGGGCGAGTCGTCGTCTTCACCATGCCGAGGAGGCACTCCGCTGCGCAAATGGTACAGGATCGCGCTGATACCGAGTCGCTGAAGGGACATTCCAGCAATGTGGCGTGTGCCGCTGTCCATAGATGGAGCGCAGTGGCTGGCTGGCACATGCTGGCACCATGGTTGCAAGCTTTCTCTTCCACCTTCACTTGCCATGAGGCACGAAGCGCAGCTCAGTCAACTGCAGCATCAAGAAACTGCCTGGTCTGAACGCTTCACGTGAGGTACAGAAACTAAGTAAGCGCGATAGACTTGATGCCGATCAAGTCGGGCTCTTCACAGTTAAAACTTGGGCAAAGTGACAGGAAGACGGACAGAACGACATAGAAGGTGCTGAGCTCAACTGCGATAGTCTTGCCAACTCTCAGAGAAGGGACACTTGCCACGAGAGCCGCACCTCACTAGTGGTTCATAAGTTGCACACAGGGTCGTAGCCGTCGTAGCCCTTACATGTACGCAGCTTCCGCAGGCCAACACTCCGTGCAGCCAGGTGTCCAGCCACGAACGGAGGTCCCGCAAGCAGCAAAGTGGAGTAGAGGATAAACGACCAGGACTTCCAAGCTTTCACCTTGAGCTTGGTTTCAGTGATGTCCTCCTCCTCGCACAGCAGGCTCCGTGTGTGCAGTACCTCGGATCATCCAGCGTCCCACTCCAATAAAGCAAAACAAATACCTGGGATCGCTATTTTCTATGCGTGGCCGGTCGGGAGACGATATCGGCAATCTCGTCCTCTGATGCGTGCTCCGAGCGAGCCTTCTGGTCAGAAGTACAGCATGGGCACCAACACCAGAAACCAAACCTCAGGCGGCAGGCAGCCGAAGCAAGGCTTCATTCTACACCAGTAAGATACATGTTCGCAATCCAGGCGTGAGCAGTTCCGGGGAGCCCGTAATAAAGCACAAGCCGTCGAAACCAGGCACTGGAAGATGGGCCGAAGTCTTGATAAGGCAAGGTCACCTCCACTTCCACCGCCACATCTCTGATCTCAGAACTGACAAGACTTGTAGTGAAGAAATGAAACTCGTGTTTGCCTCCTCGCCAGCCGGGATGTCGCGGCTGGCAGCAATGATGCCTCATGTCAGAGAAGCAGAAGCATTGCCAGAAGCAGGGGCTGATCTTCCGTTCGGACGAGGGGCTAACGTTCTCGTCTGCATCGGTCAGTCTGCGGGCGTTCGGTCTGCAAGAGTGGTTGAAGACCGTCCCCAAGCCATACAGTGCTTCGAATCTGTTGAGACGTGCACGAAGGGTTCGCATGAAGCGAGGCAACCTCGAGTTCCACAAGACTTTGCAAGGGGAATCGAGAAGCCTCAACTCTGGACCAAGTGCCGGAAGGCAGCTTCTCAAGCAAGTGTCCAGGAATCAAGAAGAGTGGGAAGAAGTATAGAGATGCAGGAACAGCCTTGGGCAGGCCCATGGGTGTCCCAGGCGATTCACTTTAGCATGACCACTGGTTGGAAGGAAGTACGGAAGGCTTAAAGGCTCAGCATTGTGAGGCCAACAGCAGTGTGCTAGTCAACATCAGACTTTGCACTCAGCCCTGCTTGCTGTCGGGCTGCCTTAGCAGTTCGCGGATGATAACAAAGCGGTACGTCACACTTCAAGGGCAACGGCTTCTCAATGAGGAGGACAGAATGTGCGGGCACATCGTGCTCCACGACGAAGGAGTACCTTGTGCTTGCTTCTGGGTAGACGAGCCGCAGGCCCCTGGCTGCACTTAGCTGCAGCTCAGGGTCCCTCGAACTGGTTCCTTCTCCAGGCGGATGGCGCCCACGAAGCAACAACCCACGGAGCGCTGAGCTTCGCAGGAAGCAACCGCCTCTCCCCATGAAGAGATCTCCATGGCAACCCTCGGAGCTGCCTGAAGCTGTGCATCGCCTATCCTCCAAAGCGGAGACTTGGCCAAAACAGCGGGCGGCAGTGACTCCAGAAATCCACGAGATGCAAACTCTGAACTGAGTTGCAGACGGAGTTCGTGTTCCATTCAGACCTCTCAAAACATCAGATTTCTGCCTGCACTCCTGTCTCCCGTACCCACCTGCGCATGGGATTCTTGGGCCACTGATCGAATGTCACAAATTCCCGGATCCAGTACCTCGCATCTGATGGAGGCAAGGCGGAGATGGCCGTTCCCTGAAATACTCAGCACTTGCAAACGTCGCGGATACGAATTCGGTGGTCTTCTGCAGCCCTGAGCAACTCTCATGACATTGGGCACCCGGCGCATCTTGCATCTCGATGATGGCCCCGAAAGCATCACCAATGGCATCCCCAATCAGAAGCTGCGTCGCCTAGGCGAACAGCACGAGAGTCCGCCAGAAGATTTGAAATGTGACGGGTATTTTCACTTCGCAGCAGGATCTGGTAAAGACATCCGCTGTCTGGGAAACTGCAAGCGCATGCCACGCCGGAGTTCAAGGATCCCGGTCTGATGGTGTAATGCTTAGAATGCCGGCTTTTCCGAACTTGGGGTGGTTCCACTGTTTTACTTCGTGCAGCACTCCTGCATGCACGCAACCCGAACGTCCTGCCACATCCTGTCTTTGCTAGGGTTCAGTCCCCTTTCCCTCTGAATTCGGGTTTGTCTTCGAGCTGGGGTCCGTAATCCTCCCTGTGTACGTGTAGACGATTCTTCAGCCAAAGTAATGACAGCTGCGGAGTTCCTCCTGTAATTCTTGTGCCCAGAACTGAGATGAGGCTGAGATTCTGGCTGGGCCGCTATTGAAAAGCAGCTTTCGACGTCGAGCCCTTGCCTCCCAATCCGGCCCATGACCGAGGTCCGAAGTCTGGCAGTTACAGGACCTAGCCTATTTTGGGGCTTGCGACCGAAAGGCGGCGGAATTCGTCCCAGTCCCGCCTCCGGGTCGGTTGCAAACATCGGTACCTCGCCAAAAGCGCGCGGAGCGTCTTCGGCAGAGCGTCCCGCGACGTCCCAGGGGCCCCCACCTCCTCAGGGCCGAGGTCGGCTCCAGGCGCTGGCCTTGATGGAGGGAAAGAAAAAAAAAGCGACGGAAGGCCTTTAAGGCATTTTGGCCGGAGAAGGGAGGGCGCCTCCTCCGTCCTCGCCGGCGCGGCCTCGAACCTCTCCTTCTCAGCTAGATTTTCGCTCAAAGCATACCAGCTGCCGACATCTCCTGTTTCTGGTGTCTGACACAGTCTCAGGAGATGCAGCCGAACTCAGAACTGAATCCACATCCTCTCTGCCGTCGCTGAAAAAATTGCACCCCTGTTCTAAACAAATTCTCGAGTGTCAAGGCTAAGTAAGCCTATTGCACTGAAGAAACAGGACAAGTGCGGAGTGCTCCTGCCACCTCTTCTTAAAGCACGTTGGCTCCTGCAAGAGCTCGACGCAAGGAGCTGCGAGCACCGAGATCCAGCAACAATTCACATGCTGTGTCCTGGGAGTGGACGGTGTTCGGCTAGATGCACAGGCAACCGACCTCCAAGGTTGAATTCAGCCAAACGCATGATCGGTGTTTGTCTGAGCTACAGACACCCCGCAAGATTCCGTACCGCAAAAGTGCTCCGCACTCCCATGGTGTGCTACACTTCACCCCCGGCAGCCAGGGCAGAGTCGCACCTTGCCAGTTCAGTTGTCACCATCGCACTGGCCTGTAGTTCGGGAAGATTCAACCACGGCAGGGCATGCAGACGCGAGCGCCATCTGCATTTGGCGGATGGCTCTGTTCCGAGAGAGATGCCACCATCGCTGCAGCCATTACAGGTAAACGTCTGCAAGCACCTCCAAGGCAACGACTGCCTCACGTCCCTACATGCTCCGAACAGTGTTTCGATTGTCATGCTTGCATTGCACAGGCAAGGACCTAGGACCCAGACCCAGGCACCCCATGGATGCAAGTCGTGACGACGCAAGGACACGATTCTGAAGAAGCTAGTTATGCTGATGCTGGAAGTTTAGATATCGCAAAATCTGCATTTATGGACACCCAACTCCGGGTAAAGCCGCAAGACTTGAGGTGCACAAGATGTTCAACAAATGCCCGACTGGGTAAACTACCAGAGTGCAGCGTGTCTGTTGCTGAAGTTCTGTTCCAGGGCACTGCTGCCACGGCTTGCGCGTGGTGTCCACACCTGCCCAGAGCTTCATGAACCCAGGCAGAATGAAAGCTCTTGATTGTGGCCTGGACTTGCAGCCATGGCGTCAAGCTCTGCATGGCTCATGCCGACCTTCACGGCTTAGGCTACTTGCCAAGCTTTAGTCTCCAGTCCCTTTCATGTTGGAACTTCTACATACGAGTGCCATAAATCGCTGCGACGCCTGTAGGATCCTGCACTGGATCATCTGCAGCGGCCCCAAACGGACAGGATGCTTTAAGGACACGTCGGTCTGCGCCTGCATCTCGTGCACTAAAACAAGCTGCCTGCTGAGAAGCGATCACCGGTTGGGCCATTGGAGGGGAGGGAGGTCCCGAGTTGATAAAGCTATGCTCGAAAATGCTCGAAATTACATCAGACGACCCAAGTAACCAAGGACAAGACAACGACCCTGTTCCAAGGAATCCCCAGCAGCTCCAAGCTGCAATTTTGCTCTTTCCAGGTGCCAAAGCTCCTCTTCTGTCATGTGTTCGTATCCTCGAGCTAGAGGTGCCAAACTCTCGTCTTGAGAGAATCCTTCTAGCAGTAAAAAGACCTGCTCTTCGGAGTTCGAAGCCAACGTTTTCCAGTGGTTGACGTCCGCTTTGGGATGTCGCAGAGCAGCTTTAGACGAGCTTGGGAGAATCAGTCTCACCTGGAAATACCTTGAAACCGGAAGGCCGCAGCCTGAGGTCCGGAAGCCCCTCCAGGTTCAAATCCCAAACGGACAGCAGTCTCACTTTCTCCAAACATGTTCGGAGGCGGGCTCATGGCGAAACACAGGCCGGCCGCTGCCGCTGCCAGCGCATCGTTACGAGGCTGCAGACTCAAAGCTGCTGTGCCAACTGGGACACTCCATGCTCCCCACGCTGTAGGTGTAGGGAGCTGGTTTAAATGGTGTCGACTGTCTGAGTGATGTGTCAAACAAACGGGGGCCAAAGATAACACAGAGGGCTTGTCAGTGAGACACAAAGCTGGCCCCCGTCCTGCCGCTGTATACATTCCAGGCCTAGGTGTTGCCTAGGCATCCTGGCAATCCCTGGAAATTCCTAGTTTCAGAGACGGCCTGGGAGGAGGTACCTGGGACTCGATGGGCAGCCGCAGAGGCTTTTCTTCCTGGCACTAGTTGAGAAGAGTTCTTCTGCAAGGCCTCCTGACTCCCCCAGTTCCAGCAACCAAGGCAGGTCAACCGGGCCATCGAGACAAACGAAGCTCGCTCAATGCGCAAGGGGTTCGAAGCTTCACGAAAACCGTGTGGCCCAAGGTGTTGCCTACATCCTGCCTTGGCGGTTTGTTGGCGCTGCCGCCATGGTGGAAAAATGCAGCTCATGCTTTCAAAGACATTCAAAGACAACAAGCGGGATCTGAGTCTTTATCAAAAGCACCCGATGGAGCAGAGTTGCAATGCGTTCGCAAGACAAGCATATTCTGCTGCCTGCAGCATCTCACTTCATCTCAATCACTGTCCTTCGGTCACTTCTGCTCAAGCTGCTTTCTGCCTGGGGCCGCAGCACAGAGCACCACCAAGCAATCACTGCAGCTAGTGCACTGCTGCAGCTGACGAGCATGCAAGTTCGTTCAAATGTGAACCCCGGGCAAACGAACGGCTAATGAAGCTTTGTAGCACTTGCAGCACCTTCGAGGCTTGCCCCTGTCACGTCGACCAAGGGTGAAGTCTGACATCAAACAAGGCTCAACCGCTTATCGTCGGCAAAAACGGGTTGCGGCCTGGAGCTTGGCAACAGCTTGCTTGGCCGCTTCGGCATCCTTAGCCGCCTTAGCCTGAACGCCACAACATGCTCAGGTTCGGTCCACATGATTCCTGCCAGCGGCTTGGCAGAAACACGGCCTCCGTCTGCAGAGCTTGGCGTACACGTTCCTGACAAAGCTGGTGAGCCGAGACGCACATCCCAAAGCCCTACAAAGACCCGAAACCCAACCCTCGCACATCGCCTGTGCCGCCGATGCTTCAGCAAGCAGCATGGCGGCCTCGATGCTGGTGCACTGGCGAATGTCTGTAAGGGCCTGGGAATTGCCGGAGCCTGCTCCGAGCTAGCACTCTGTGCCATCTGGACTGCCTTCAATTCTTCCAGCTTTGCCTCCTTTGACGCAGAATCAGCATTGGGTCTTCTTCCCCTTGTGGCTTGGCTCCGATGTCCTCAACGAGCTGCTTGGCAAAAGCCGCTTCTCGCTGTGCCTGGACCGAAATCGATGCGGAAGACCGTGCGAAGCTTCCGCAGCGGCCCGGCCTGCGCCTCGGCGTTTCGGGCCTGGGCATGCGCGAGAGGACACGGAGACATGCAAAGCTGGGATCCGGCCTTCTGGATCTCTGCCTCCATCGCAGTTCTCTGCGCCTGAGCACGCCAAGCTGGTCAGCTTGGAAGAAACAAAGCTCACTAGGATTAGGGAACGCAGAGCGACCCGGCACTCACCCCTGCCTTCTCTGCACGCACTGACTCCTCGGCCTGTGGAGAGGGCGCATGGGGTACTGAGGAAATCAGAAAACAAACTCGAAAACGGCTCGGACCATATCGGAAAACGCCGGACCAAATCAGAAAACAAAATCGGAAAACGAACAGCCGAAATCAGGAAAACGGACACACACACACACATAAAACCAGACGGACAATATCAGAAAACACGACGGACTGGATCAGAAAACAGGGCGGTCGAAAATCAGAAAACAGGACAAACGAAACGCGAAAAGAGCCACTGCAATGGCGTGACGGGCCAGCTCGCGAGCGAAATCCCATGTTGTTGGAGACCACACTTCTGTACAGAAGCGGCACTCTGCATTGCTCGTCACCTTTCCGTTTGTGGCCAAAACCGAGGGGTGAAAGGACCGCGGCCTTCCTTCACCTCTCGGTTTGTGGTCAAAACGGAAGGGTGAAAGGAGCGCGGCTTTCCTTCACCACTCGGTTTGTGGCCAAAACGGAGGGGTGAAAGAAGCCCTTCCTTCACCTTCACCTGATGAGGTCGTAGAACCACCGCAGAGTCAGGGCAGGATATGTCTAAGGTTTAGGGTCGTATAGGGACTTTGCTTTTTGTTTCTGATTTTTCGTTGTATCCGTTTTCTGATTTTGTCTTTCCTGTTTGCTGATTTTGTTTTCTGATTCTGGGTCTGTTTTCTGATATCGTCTTCGTTGTTTTCTGATTCCGGTTTTGTGAGCCTCACCGGCTGTTTTCGGAAATCCCCCTCCGTGTTTTCCGAATTTGCTTTGTTGATTTCGCCCTTTTATTTCCGATATTCTCTTCACCCAGGGCGCATGCACGTGGCGCCGTTAGCATGTCTCCTTCCATGGTTGAGCTTCGCATAGCTCCGCTGAAGCTGATAAGGTTGGTATGCCGGGAGATCAGGAGTCTGGGGGCCAGTGCAAGCTCTAGCTCCGTGCGGGCCTTGGCTCCCAAGGCCTGTGCCTCAGCTGCAGCCACACGGGCGCGCTCCTGCACAAGGAAAGAGTATACCAGAAGCCTCACCTGGCCTGCTGCCCAAGGAATCCAGGTCTAGTCTGCCGACTTTGGCCTGGAAGGTTGCGAGATATTTGCCCAACTCCACCTTTTCCTTCTCCTTCTCCTGGAAGTAGGCCTGCTGTCTCAGGTAACATAACTTGTAACATGATGAATGCAAGCTTCTGAAGTGAAAGACAGTTACTAGGAATCTCATAGGTGAAAGATGTCTGCAGCGTGATCTGTTACAGAACAGGTTATGTCCTCAGGTATCCCACTCGAGTCAGAGCCTGCTTCCAGGGCTCCAGAAATCTATGATCATTTATCGTTCTCTACAGCTTGAACCTGAGGACTTCAAACCTATGAGCGGCACATACCCCTTCAAAAAGTTCTTTAACGGACTCGATTGAGGGTTACGGCACAGCACTCAGCAGGTCTCGCAGGGAGGGGTTGGAGCCACACTTTCGAGCCTGTCAGCGCTCCAATAATCTGAAACTGGGTGCACTGGGTGTCAGAGAGTGAAGAGTGACACGAACATGCTGAACCGAGTGTGCTTCCTTGCAGACTGCGACACATCTCACTTCGACACCAAGCCTGCATCCGCTGTATGTCTGCTGCTAGCCTGACGTTGTCGTCCTCACACTCTTGCAGTCGATACCTTGCCGCAGAGCACAAGGCTGGGCTGCACCAAGGGCTCATAACCTCAAGCTCAGATCAGAGCGAAAGGACTTTCTCGTTCTGAGCCTGGTCCTCGAGCAGGGTTATCCGCTCCTGGCAGGGTATGTGATTGACCGAGTGGTCTGTCGGACTTATCGTCTGATTCGCGCACAGCACCGCAAACTCTGAGCCATTTGCAACCCACAAACAAACGGAGCCCGCCCCCCATGCAGCGGTAGCTGCGCCTTCAAATTCTTTTCATCTGCTTCCATCAAAGGAATGATCTGTTCCAGAGCCTGCTGCCTGAAGCGATGGTTACAGGCCAGACTCGCTCAGACCCGCTTGAGCTCCAGCTCTAGCCAAGATCTGATCTGCCACGGACCTGTTGTCGGTCTTCTTTAACGTCTCCTGCCCACTTCCCGGTTTCCATTGCAAAGTTGACGGCAGGGGCCAAGATTCACTGGCGGTCGCCTGAATGCGCTGCTCACGCACCAAGGCTGCTGCCTTCTCCTGTCGCGATGTGCGAGGCAAACGCAGGGTTATGTTCGCTTTCCGGAGCTCCTGCTGCAGCCGCTTCTGCTCTGTCGACAAGCCTTGGAACTCAGCAAGTGGCGAAGCTGCAAACGGGCGACATTGTGGAAACAAACGAAGGGCCACGCGTTGCGAATCAGCTTGCGCCATCTGCAAGCGACTCGACAGTTCCTATCAGCACCGGTCAAAGGTTGAGTAGAACATCCGAGCATGCAAAATGCCTGGTTCTTGTTGTTCTGCGCAAGGAGGAAATTCTCGGCAGCTTGCACCTGAAGAGTAGCGAGCGGGGAATGAATGGACGCTCCACGGTGTAATGACATCTTCCCGGAAGGCCAGCCCATTGCAGGACACCTTCTGAGTCAGAGCGATGATCTGTTCTTTGCAAGTGCGAAGTTCAGCCTGCACCTGACCCGACAGATTGAGGCAGACGTACAAATTCCAGTCAGTTCAAAGGCCTCTCCGCTGAACTGCAGGGCTGACTGAAGCCTGGTGCAGGACGGGGACAGAAAGAGTGATGCTGCAGGGCGCAACTCTCCAAACATCTGAGACCCAAGCGCGGTCTGCTTCGTCTGCAGCACATTGCGAAGGTCTTGCTCCTGTCAGCCAAAGCATTGGCATGAAGCTGCCCTATCGGCAGATGCAGACAAACGAAAGGCAGAAACACGCTCACAAGCTCCCCCAACCCAAAGTTTCCTTGTTTGTGGCATCTCTTTTCTCTGCCTGGCGAATTTGGCATGTGCCGCTACACTCAACAATCTCAACAGCTGAGAGGAGGTAGGTTGTTGAGAGACCTTAAGCCTTACGCGGTTCTCTGTTGCCCAAACCAGGTTTGCGCCCATGCTTAAACTCTTATTCGCAAAACTTTTTCCAAGGCAGCTCGTCTGAGAGACGCAAAGATGCAAGCAAGATTAAACACGTGAGCGCACCTGCCGAGTTTCTTCCAGCTCCCTCGCAGACTGCTGGAAAAATCACACGTCACTCCGAATGATAGGGTCGCTTTCCTGCCACATGACTGGCGCCTGACACTTTGCTGCAACCGAGACGTCGCCATGGTAAGCTGGTCCAGTTTCACCTGCCACAACAGTCGCGAATCCGACCAGAGCGAAAACAATGGTAAAGGTGGTTCTGCCTCCTTCTCCTTTGCTTCGCCTTCGAGCTGCGAAATCTTGGCGGAGTTCTTCTTCTCCACTTCCCTGACGTTGCAAAGGACACCCATCACCTGCCTATCACTTCCAAAGACAGTTGGGCGGGCTCTTCGACTGAGATCATTAGAATTGAAATCCCTTTATGTTCCTGGTTCCTCACCGCATGACATGATCTCCAAGACTCTAAAAGGCCTCAAGTGACTAGTCGCATTGTGTGCAGCTGCACCACCCCCAACAGCTTTCAGGAATCGATGTTGCGTGCTGTCCCCTCTGCTGCAGAGCCACCTCAAGTTGCGCTCGAGCGCAGTCACTTCTTCCTGCAGCTCGTGGCAGTTGTCCTCAAGGTCGCGTCAGCTTCGGTGGTGCCACGCCCTCTGTGACAGTAGACTCTGCTTGCACGCTGGTCCCAAACTACGCTACGGACATGCTGTGCACCTGCGATTGTTGTGACACGGTTTGAGCAAACTCGAGCTTGTCGTTGGCATCGTCGTAGATGCTCTGTGCGGCAGGACGCAAACCAACAGCTGCATGACAGCAACATTGCAAGCTTCAACCGCACCTGCAGGGCACAAATCCGTGACTTCAGCTGGTCCTTCATGCCTGAAGCCCGATGCTTGACCATGCCGTCTGCACAGAAAACTTGAGCAAAGCCGGTCGCCCTCCTTGGCTGAGCCTATCTGAGCCTCCCGCGCATGTGGGAGCTCAGCTCTTCCTGCGCTTACAGCTCCCAGCTAGTCTAGTGAAAGCCTGAGAAATGTGTAGACGCCGAGGGTCCTCGAGCTGCTTCTTGAAAATATCGTTGCTGCGCTGCATTTCGGATGTGATGCTGCCATGCCTGTAGCTGGTGCTGCTTCGAGTTAACGTGCAGATGCGCTGCATTACGCTGCAATTCCCCGCCTCTGCAAGCGCTCCTCGAGCTTGCTTTGAATCGCCACCTGCGAACAGGACACAGTCCTCCTATTGTCAAAGAGATCCGACAGCGGCCTCCAGGCCACCTAGCAATGGCGCGCGTTGCATGGATTCCGGGCTGGCACCTTAACGGGAGTTCAGCTAGACGGATGCTTTCACCGCATGTATGCTGGGCTCGAAGCGAACACGCTGTTGCCTTGCAGAGCCAACACCAAGGCCCATGCGCGCGACAGTTTTCTGGCGCCTGGCTTCTGCGGCGATCCGAGCCACGCGAGACTGAACGACCAAAGAAGCACATAGAAGCACCCAAATTGCCTTCGATACGCTGCCGTGGCGGCTGCTGCTGCAGCACCAAGTGCCAGCGGCGCTGCCTCAGCACCGCTTGGTCTGTGCAATTCTGTGCATGGGGGACAGCTACGGCTGAGATCCAGCGATGGCTCCCCAGAAAGCCGCACCCATGATCGGAAGCGGCAAAACTTAACATAAAAGGCAATCCGAGACTGATGACAAGCGGCGGCCTCACTTTCACAACTTCCAAGACATTTCTATCATGCGCATGCACGAACCAGGGCTCTCAATATCCCTCAGTCAGCACTGCTTCATTCACGCGACATTGCAAGCACACCGAGGAAGCAGCAGCATCGGAGAGGCCCGTCTTCGTACCCACCTGCAAATTGCTCTTTGCTTTGCTTTGCTACTGCTCTCCCTCGCTCTCTCCCGCAGGCACGGCCGACATCTTCCGAACGAAGTCGAGATATGCTTCTTCCCAAGAGGAGAAGCGGACAACTAGGGATCGGTTGGACAAAGCGCAGCCTTCGGTCGTACCAGGCCTCCGGAGCTGTGGTGCTGCGAGCAGCCAAGCCGGGACTGCCTGCTACAGAGCCGACCCTCTTCCAAAACCGACACTCACGGACGCATTGCACACAGCATGCAAATGGAATCCCATCCTGGCAACGTCAAGAGCCCACAAAATCGACTAAGCCGCTTGCCGATTGAGCTCGGCGGGACGAAAGCGAGACCAACAGTGCCTGGGCACGATTGTTTGGTGTGACTCAAGTACCTGCGCACGCCAAAAGAGAATATTGATTTGCTGCCCTCATCGAGAACACATCGAGTTACTGCACGGGGTGGTCGCCCCATGACTCGGTGCTCGGGAGCAATGCAAAGCGAGGGCAGGCGGACAGGCTCCGGATTTTCAGGATGGCTGCCGTTGGTTACAGGCGCATGCCGGCACTTTTGGAAGGGTGCATCGGTGTGCGGAGAGGACAGGCGCAGCCAAGTCCCTGAAAGCTTTGCCAGTGCTGCTTGCCAGCCAAGGCGGCTACCAGCATCCAGCTTGAACCGCTGCCTGCAAATCTTGCAAAGGTCATTCCGCAGAACTACCTCACAGAAGGCAACCCTGCGTCTAAAGGAAGGCTATTCTGTCTGCTGCTGCTAGCTCCCATGAGGGGCTGCACACCACATCTGGGAGTTCAGACAACCCACTCCAGCAGCAGCCAAAAAACATATATAGCCAAAACTACGTACAGGAAGCAGCGGCAATCTGCAAGAATCGTTGATTAATGCCGATTGGCCATCCCCAGCTTCCATCAGCTTCCGCTTCCGCGTCCAGCGGTCAGAATCTTCAGAAGTCTTTGTCCAGCGCGAAGGCTGTCAGAGGATCAGACTGCCCCGCCATGACGCCCGCCTTCCTGGTGACCAGGGCAACACACCCCCGAACCAGTGCGACTGGCAGAAGCACACACTGAAAGGCCCAACATCAACTAGGGCCGAGCAGCCTCTGAATTCCTAGCGGTCCTAGCAAACAGCAGCACAAGCAGGGCTTGCTCTCTCAAGCCCAGGCGCTGGTATTCTCCCACGCGCTTCTCAAAGAAGTTGGTCTTGCCCTGCAGGGAGATCATCTCCATCCAGTCAAAAGGGTTGGACGAGTTGAAGATCTTGCTGTGTCCCAGTGCCGTCAATAGGCGATCTGCCACGAACTCGATGTACTGGGTCATCAAGTCCTTGTTCATGCCGATCAAATCGCAGGACAGGGCCCCGCAGATGAACTCCCGCTCCACCTCCACTGCGCCGCGGATCATCTCGTGAACGACGTCTTCTGGAAGCTTGTGCTCCAGCATGCCGTAGAGCAAGCATGCAAAGTCCGCGTGCAGGCCCTCGTCGCGGGAGATGAGCTCGTTGGAGAAGGTCAGGCCCGGCATCAGGCCGCGCTTCTTCAGCCAGAAGAGGGCGCAGAAGGAGCCGCTAAAGAGGATGCCCTCCACGGCAGCAAAAGCCACCAAGCGCTCGGTGAAGCTGCTCTCACGGTTCATCCACTGCACAGCCCACAGAGCCTTCTGCTGAACGGCCGGCATGGTGTGGATGGCATCGAAAAGGCTGTCTTTCTCCGCAGGGTCCTTGATGTACTGCTCAATCAGGAGCGAGTACGTCTCGGAATGGATGTTCTCCATGGCGATCTGGAAGCCGTAGAATGCCCTGGCCTCAGGAATCTGCACCTCCGTGGAGAACTGCGCGGCGAGGTTCTCGAGAACGATTCCGTCAGATGCAGCAAAGAAGGCCAAGACGTGCTTCACGAAGTGCTGCTCGCCTTCGTTCATCGTCACCCAGTCCTTGTTGTCCTGCGCCAGGTCGATCTCCTCCGCCGTCCAGAAAGAAGCCTCATGCTTCTTGTACATCTCCCAGACCTGACCGTGGAACTCGCGACTCTCTCGCTTGTCAAGTTAAGACACTTTGTCGTGAGGCGAGCTAGGGAACAGACTCAGTGCCCGACTTCCGGGTGCTGCAGCGGGAACATGACCCAACGGCGAGGGTTCTCCTTGAGCAGGGGGTCGTTCTTCTCCAGCTCTTTGAACTCCTCCGAGACTCGGGTCTGCTGCGCTTTGATTGAATGGGTGTTCGTCACCTCTGTCACCTCCAACTCTCCGGCTGGGGCCATCTCTGCCTTGTATCCCTGCGAAGCCATTTCCACGGGCCAAGCAGCAAAGGACACGGGCAAAGCACGAAGCGTGGCAAATGCCTTGAGCCGAGACCCCGAAAAGTGGCAGATGATCGGCTGCCACGACACAATGCTGCCTGCGCCGACTGAAGACGATTCGGAATGATTTGGTGGATCTGGAGGAGAAAGCCGGGGATTGCTCTGACTCTCTCTCGTGCAGATTCGCGGAGCAGCCCAGGCTGGCCCCAACCTCCATCTTCCATGTCCAGCTTCCGGCTTCCCTTTGCGTCCCTTGCAAAAGGAAGATCCAGCCAGAGTTTGTTGTTTTTTTGAAGCCCCCTCTCGTCCCTACAGCGTGCCGCAGGTGAGAATGCCATGTGGGCATCCAGCCGAGTCTCAGTGTTTGTGACGGCTGCCTGGCTCCGAGCCGTCAGGGCCCAGGCTTGCAAAGCATGTTTGGCAAAGGTAATTTTGCTGGGAGCAGTGGGATTAATCATGGCGATGTTGCCGGAGGCCCCTCTGGGACCATTGCACCACACCCCCCGCACAGAGTTACGGCTTGTGGCCTGCGTTCCCTTGTGTGCGCTGCACCGAATAATCGGTCTCTAGAGCTTGCACAGCACCAAACGATGTGCTGGTTGGGTAGCCAAGGGCAAGACAGCAATACTAAGAGCTGGGCAAGCCACAGCTGCGGCCGTTGTCGAGTACTTCCTGCTCAGAAATCAACTTTGCTGACAACACTGGCATGCTGCTCCAGCTCACATGTTGTGGACAGGCCTCACAGTCGAGGCCATCTCGAACTTGACTAGTTGCAGTGCTGCTTTTCCACCACAACAGCTGCGATGAGTTTCGAAAACATGTGTGAGTGACCCGGGACTGCAGCAGCGGCCGTATCGTCACAAGGCACCCAGGTGAGCTGCCTGCTTTGCTCTGCGTGCAACCTGCCAAGCTTCCTGCTTGTCTGAACCTCGAGCTAGAGATGCTAAGCTCTCGTCTTGAGAGGATCTTCTAGCCTGCTCTTCTGATTTCTCAGAAACGACTCCAACATCTTCAAGAAGTTGACGCCCACTTTGGGACAGAGCAGCTTTGGAGGTTTTTTGTGCGGGAAAAATGGAGTCTTGCCTCAAGCACATCCCAAAGCTCATGGTTGCTAGAGAGGCTTGTCTCCTCCACTGATGTTGTGTGCCCGGGAAGACTCTAGTAAGTACTGTCCAAAGAGAAGGTGCCTTCGCAGGCATTGAAATTGAATCTGTGCCTGACCTCCCAATCTTCCACACGGAAATGCTGTATCTCATACCGGCATACCGCTAATTGATAACCGAGGAAGGAAGCGAAACTCTGCTTGCATTGTCTCAACAATATCCTGTTCATGCTCTGACAGCACCGGAATGAGCCTATCATTTTATTCTGGCAATATCGCGTGGAGTCTTGCGAAGTCTCTGCGTGGTTGTCCTTGCGTTGGCCTACTGGCAGGGCGCCGTGGTACCAGGGGGCAATGGGGCCAAAATGAGGTGGCCTGACATCTGCCCACACCCTGCTCCTGGCGCCGTGGTGGACTCTACAGCTCGTGCTCTTAGACTCTTAGACTGCAGTCGGAGATCTCAGGTTCTAGGTTCCATGATATCGTATTCGCTGTGGAGGTCCCTGTGGCACAGCGCGATGTGTTCCTCGAAAGACAAGCAGTTTTAGCTTGCCGCTTGTCATCAGAATATTCACAGCTTCAGACAGCTCGAAGGTCTCTCAAGCCGCCCTGGCCTGCTGCCTCGGTTGCGCGAGGCGGCGGCAGCAAGTGCACATCGCCAAGCCGCTCTCTTGGTGTGGCCGCTGGCACAACCAGTGCGAGGTTGCATCTACAGCAGCTGCTCAGCACAAACTTCACTGCAGCTTAGCAGCTCCTGCCGCAGCTGTGCGGCTTTGCCCTGCAAGGAAGTCCAGACCGCCCCACTCTGCAGCATCCCATGCCATGCCATGGAGGCCCCTGTGCCTGGAGCTTGGCAACAGTTTGCCTCGCCGCGTCTGCATCTTGAGCCGCCTTAGCCTGCAGCAGCCAAAGCAGCCGAAGCAGGCTCAAGCAACGTGCGGCTACTCGACTACCCCGAATCCCTGACAGCGACCTGGCTTTGCAAGGCTTGTCTCACACGCTCCTGGCTGCCAAACGCTCAGATCGTCAGATCGTTCGGGTTGCAAAGACCCAGCCGCCCTGACACCCTGGGCCGCTCCTTTGCTACCGACGCTTCAGCGAGGAGTTTGGCGGCCTGAAGGGCAAACGATGGCAAACGTCGGACCCCGACATCTACGCGCCCCGCGCCTCCTCCCCAGTGCAACTCTGTGCCTGCTGGACTGCTCTCAGCTGTGCCGCTTTTGCCTCCTCGATCAAGCGAGACATGAACTTTCCTGGCCACAGCATCTGCGATCATCCGCGATCTCTCCTCAACGAGCTGCTTCGCTGCAGCTTCTTCCTGCTGCGCCTGGACCACGAAGCCGTCTAGAATTGAAGCAAAGGGCAATCGGCGGTCGGCCTGAGCCTCAGCACTTCGGGCCTCGGAAAAACGCAGGATTCCACCCAATTCCGCTCGCTCGTTTCTTTTCCTTGTCTGGCCTTCTGGATCTCCGTCTCCAGTGCAGCAGTCTGTGCCTGGAGCAGGACGGACACAAACGGGGGGTGGGGGGGGGGGGGGGGCAGACTCGCACGAATGACAAATAAAACAGAGTCCAGCTAACTATGCTCAGAAGTGCCACGCCGACGAGGCTGGAACACTGGAACTGTCAGCCTCTGCAGCTTGCGCAGACTCCACCGCCTGTCTGCAGGCAGAGGGGAGGATCAGGACGTCTGCCCGGAGCCGAGAGGATTCCGCATAAGGTTCCGAGTGTGCCCAGCGCTAGGTTCGAAGGGAACACACCTGTACAATCGTGATGCTCGATCCTGCTTTTGCATAGTATGCTGAAATTGGCTGATGCCGTCAGGACTCCCACGGGCCTTGGCTCCAGAGGCTTGGGCATGTGCTGGGTCTTGAGGGCGTTCCTGCACCAGAAAGCAGCAAGCAGGAGTCGGGAGCTGGCCTGTCGTCTATAATCGGCTGTGGCAAAAGCTCAGCACCAGAATTGCCTGGAATGCTGCGAGATGCTTGGTCAACTCAGCCTTTTCCCTCTCCTTCTGGTGAAAGTAGGCCTGGTGCGCGGTTCTGCGCTGAATCTGTTGTAAATGAGTAGAAAAACATGTGTCGCGGCGGTTTGCTTGCGCAGTTGACAGGAAGCGTCATGGGTTGAACTTATCATAGGCTGTTGTTGATCCAATTACGTGCTTTTGGAGGTCTTCTCTACGAAGGTTGCTCGATGAACCTAGCCACTTCCTTCCGCAATCGGGTCTTTAAATTGTGCAAAAGAAAACCATGTCCAACCTCGGTTCCAGCGGCTGAAGCAACTTTCGGTATCTCAGCGAACTCTGTTCTCAGCAAACTCTGTTGCCGGGGTCGGGTTGGCCAAGCGGTGCATGATGCTGACTTTCTTGTTGCCACTTTGTTTGACCTTCCTCATTCTATGCTTGAGGCTAAATACATTCCCGCAAGTGCCTCCTAGAAGCCAAGGGTGTATGTCGATGTGGAGCCCGACTGTTCCATTCCGACCAACCCCTTGAACACACTATTCGGCACCGTGTCTTCATATCGGAAACTATGTGAGGTCTAACAACGCCGGACATCTTCGTGGACCAGCAACTGATAAGTCTGAGACGGTATCCTATGCCAGAAGGATTCACGCTCGACACCACTAAGCTTTTCTCGATGGAGAAAACCATCTTCATATGGCGAACCCTTCCCTGTTCAACCGTATTGCTGTCGGCCTCGTGTCCCTCCTGTGCTTTGAGAGAGACTCGATGTATGCAGACTTTCACACGGTACAAGTGCTCGGCCTGCATCTGCTGCACCTCGGCTGCCAGCCTGGTGTTGTCGTCCTCGCACTCTTGCAACCGATACCTGTTCGCAGGGCCCCTCTGCAGCTGACTGGGGGGCAACTCTCAGCTCAGGCCCGGGCGACAGGACTTTCTCGTTCTGGGCCTGGTCCTCCAGCATGGCAATACGGTCCTGCCAGGGTGAGTTCTCGCCTTTCCGGTTCGTCTACCGTTGCTGGCTGCTGTAAAGTGGACTCCGTGCCTTCAGATTCTTCTCATCTGCTTCCATCAGCGGAATGATCTGCTGCAGAGCCTGATGCCTGAAGCGATGATGCTCAGGGCTCGAGTACCACATGCGAGGGGCATTGCACTACGCCAATTGCACTCTGGCAGTTCCTAGGCAGCACCCTACATCAGATGCTGTCAGTGCTGCCAGGGTCCAGACCTGTCTTCTGTCCTGCTGAAATTTGCCTGACCGAAAGACATCGTCTCAATGCCAGGCTGCTGGGAGAGGCAAAAGCCACAATGAAGGCAGCACGTCTCCTGTATGCGTTGCTCACGCATGAGGGCGGCTCGCTTCTCCTGTACGGCCGACACTTTGCCGATTCCAGTGGCAAGAGCTTTCCCACAGCTCCTGCTGCAGCCTCGTCTGCTCAGTCGACAATCCTTGCAGAACGAAGCGAGCTTTCGAGCTTCGCGCAGAAAACATGCAAGCAGCACTGAGACAGCCACTGTTGGACAAGCTGAGGGCTGTGCGCTGAGAGTCAGCTTGAGCCAGCTGCAGGCGCATGGACAGCTCCTGTCAGGGCGACGTTAGTTCAGATCACGGATCTACTTCAAGCCAAACGCCGCCGTTGGCATCAGCTTGAGCAAAAACCGGCTGGACCTCCTACAACTGAGGGAAAGCTGACAACTCTTCAACCCCACCTGATTCTTGTTGTTTTGTGCGAGGAGGAGATTCTCAGCCGCTTGCACCTGCAATTTCGCACTGCTCCCTCTTGGGGGAGTCCGGAGTGATTTTCAATTCCGGTCTGCAGGTCATAGCCATCCTAAAGCTTTCGCAAACTCTTCCACAAGTGATCCTTCAAACAGCAGAGTTCAACACGGTCAGCGCAGTAGCATCCTTTTCCGTCAACTGGCTGTTGTCAAATGGTTGCACGGCAAGTTTGGGGGTGCCTTTCTGGTAAGCGCGACGATCTGGTCTTTGCACTTGAGAAGTTCAGCCTGCACCTGACTAGCACAAGTGGGCACAAAGCCAGTCATGCTCGAGTAAATTGCAAAGGCCTCGTCGTGCAGATGCAGGGCCGTCTGAAGCCTGGCGAATGTCAGGGCTCCAGGGTCAACGGATAACAGTTTGCCGTCCGACCACACGCTGAGGACGGGGCGCGGTCTGCTTTGTCTGCAAGACATTCCGAAGGTCTTGTGCCTGCCCGCTGCCATGACTGTACTCGGGTCCATCCCGAAATGAAAAGTCGGGAATGTCGGGAAAAATCCCGAGCCCAGCAGAAAGCTGCCTTGGCTGCAGCCTCCCTCCTTTCCACCTGCAAGTGTCACGGTATTATGTAAGCAAACATCGAGATGTTCAAGTGGCTTCCTGGCCTTTGGGCCTTCACTGTACTCCCGATATGGGATTGCGCAGGACGGACAAGTGGAGACGTGGGAAACTTCTCACTCCAAACACCCCAAGTGATGCAAGTGCTTCGTCTGCTTCTCGCGCGACAACAAAAACGTCGAATTCGATGCCGCCTGGCGAGTCTCCTCCAGCTCCCTGGCAGAGACAGGTCACTTACTGTTCTGGCACCCTTCTGTATCATTGTAACGGTTGCAACTCTTGTCTCAGGCTCAATATGCCGACTGTGCACGGGCGAAGACCGAAGGCAGGATACAGCCTCATACTCTGGTGCAACCGGGACGTCGCCATAGTAAGCTGGTCCAGTTTCACCTGCCACAACAGTCGCGACTCCGACTTGAGCGAAAACAGTGGTAGAAGCGGTTCTGCCTCCTTCTCCTTTGCTTCGCCTTCGAGCTGCGAAATCTTGGCGGAGTTCTTCTTCTCCACTTCCCTCGAGTTGCAAAGAACCCAGAAACATCTCTGGGGCTCTTCGACCCAGATAATTAGAACATGATTCCCTAACAGCACATGAGATGATCTTCACAGCGGAATTGCTGAAGGCGCCAAGCTGCGCTGGCGAACCCTAACTAAACCCTAAACCCTAAACCCTAAACCCTCAAGGAGAGCGGATAAATAGACATTGTATGTCCAAGCTCCAAGACTCTAAAAGGCCTCAAGTGACTAGTCGAATTGTCTGCATCTGCACCACCCCCCAACCGCTTTCAGGAATCGATGTTGCGCGCTGTCCCCTCTGCTGCAGAGCCACCTCAAGTTGCGCTCGAGCGCAGTCACTTCTTCCTTCAGCTCGTGGCAATTGTCCTCAAGTTCGCGTCAGCATCCCTCTGTGACAGTAGACTCTGCTTGCACGCTGGTCCCAAACTACGCTACGGACATGCTGTGCACCTGCGATTGTTGTGACACGGTTTGAGCAAACTCGAGCTTGTCGTTGGCATCGTCGTAGATGCTCTGTGCGGCAGGACGCAAACCAACAGCTGCATGACAGCAACATTGCAAGCTTCAACCGCACCTGCAGGGCACAAATCCGTGACTTCAGCTGGTCCTTCATGCCTGAAGCCCGATGCTTGACCATGCCGTCTGCACAGAAAACTTGAGCAAAGCCGGTCGCCCTCCTTGGCTGAGCCTATCTGAGCCTCCCGCGCATGTGGGAGCTCAGCTCTTCCTGCGATGCTTCCAGAAGCCAAGCCCTTCCTCGAACCGCCTGCACTGAAAGCCTGGAAAGTCGTCAGGGGTCCTCGAGCATCTTTTTAAATGCATCGTGGTTCCGCTGCATCTCGGATGTCATGGATTGTTGCCTGCACCACGACAGCACTCCTGAAATATAATGAAAAGTGCTGAGCGGCATGAACCGGATCAAATCCTTTTCCATCGACCCCTTGTAGCAGCAGGCGCCTTTGCATTCGCTCCTCCAACTTACCTTGAATTGTCGCCTGGCAGCGAAAATGTTGATACACTGCGGCCCTCCCGTCCTCGGACTTGCACTCAACTTGACTACTTTTTTGGACTCGTGCACGTGTTCAAGTTCAACATGTGTCCCGAAGCGTTCGCAACGCCTCCAGGCCACTCAGCAGTGGCGCACGTTGCATGGATTCTGGGTCGGCGCCTTCACGTGGGTTGGCACTCAAAATGCTTCCAAGCATGCTTCGAGTGTTGCTGGGCACAGTCCTAACGCTGGCGCCTCCACACACCTCATGAGATACTGAGGCCGCCGCGTGCGACACTCTTTTGGCGCCTCTCTCTCTCACAGGCTCTTGCACTCGATCCGAGCTGCGCGACTGCGTTTCCCAATCATACGCTACCGACGAAAGAATCACCCAGCCGCTCCCTGCACATGGCGCAAGCCTGCCCAAATACTGATGCAAGCCATCATTATTAGCCTCACGCCTCATAAGCCAAGTTGCCTTCGATACGCTGCGGTGACGGCCACGGCAGCAGCACCAAGTGCCAGTGGCGGTGCCTCAGCCACACTTGGCAAATCTTGGCAAGCTCTTGTTCCACATGCATCAGGGATAGACTCCGGCTACTGGCTTCGTGCAACTGCGGAGACTCGGAGCCCGCGGCGTTTGGGCTGAAGTCTGAAGCGCCTTCGGACTTTTTTCGCCGCTGTAAGCAGCAGACGCATCTAACAGATCGGTTCTGCTCCAGCCCATTCCAGCCCCCACGGCCAGCACCCATGCGAATTCCAACCTTGGGATTCCACCTGGACTCAACGCACGCCGTGGTGGATTGCTGCCTCTTCCACGGTTTTGGGGCCCTTGGTCCCCAGCTCCGCGGTGCCGCAACGCGGCTCCGGGCAGCCCTGCGGAAGGTTGAGCTGCTTCTCCAGGGCGGCTGCCGCGCGCAGCAGCGCCGCGTCCTCGCCGAAGGCTGCCACGAGCTGCAGGCCCACGGGCCTTCCGTCCTCCAAGAACAAGGCAGACAGGAGTCTATACCGAAACTGACCCCAAGGCCCAAGTCTGAAGCTCTGCCTCCAGAAAGCCACAGGGCAGCACCAAAGCGGGGCACAAGAAAGTCGTTACGATGCACGCCGGCATCATCCTGGGATCGCACGAACAGAGGTCGACATCACCTGTCTACAAAGACTTGCAAGGCTTACTGCGTTCGGATTAACCAGCAACTCCGAAAGCAAACCAAGTATCCAGCTCAGGTAATTCGAGAAAGTCCGGCCAAGCTGTTCGGTGGGGTAGCGCACATCCGCATCAAAAGCTGCATCCAGCGTAGCTGGTACACAAAGGACGTCGATCGATTTGAAGAGATCCTGGACCTGGGCGAACTGCTTCTTCAGGCTGTCCTCTGCTTCGCCTGTTCTGGCAGCCAGACCAAGAGTTGAAGCGATGGATGCATTCCAGATAACCTCTGGCTTGATGAGAGCTTTCATCTCCGCATCTGTCATCAAATCGGCGAATTTCTGCGCAAAGCTGTTGCCTGGAAGGAGCAGCTCACATGCACAATCGACCTCTTCAGGTTTTTTGCTACACTCCAGCATAACCGTTTTAAAAAAGCTGTTGCAATGAATGCAGACATGCTGCCACGCAATATCAAGAACACCTCCTCAGCCTTGCTGAAGTCGATGGTATCGCTTGCAACTTCTTGCACTGAAGTACCCGATGCCAGCAAGGCTGCGGCATTGCGGCACAACGCCTACAGCACTGCGTGCGAGACACGATTGCTGGCATGCAGATTACGATTTTTAGATGAAGTCGGCGATGGCCCCTCACTTAAAGACCCGAGCCTCCTAGTCCCGCCATGTCCCGCCTCGACTGTGGGGGAGTACGTGTGGCCCACCGTGGAGAAGCCGACCCTGACCTTGGCCCCCTGCTCGGCGCCAGCAATGGCGGAGGCCTCAAAAGTTTCCCCGGCAGGCAGGTTCCGTGGCACTGAAAAGTCCCATCCCTGACCGCCCTCCAGGGTGTCCAGAAAGAGCGCCGCATCTCGAACGCATCGGCCCACCGGGCCATTGATACTGTGAAGGGCCAGCAGTGGACCTGACGGCGTCGCAGTATCTCGGGGAACACGTCCGGGGGAGACCCGGAAGCCCACACATCCGCAGAAGGCGGCGGGGGTGCGAAGAGAACCTCCCAAGTCGGAGCCTGTTGCCAGCCAGCTCTGGCACCCTGCCACTGCCGAGCAGCTTCCGCCACTGCTGCCACCTGCTGTGGTTCGAATATCCCATGGAGACACCGTCGTAGGAAAGAGCGAGTTGAAGCTCTGCGAGCCGGCGCAGAACTCGGGAACATTCGTCTTTCCAATGACGATTCCGCCCCTGTCTTCAAGCTGGGTCACCAGTGCTGAGCTGTTGTCGGGGATTCGATCGGCATAGATGGGCGAGCCCTCTGTAAAACGCACTCCAGCTACGGCCTCCGAATCTTTCACCAGAACCGGCAAACCATACAGGAAGCCTGGCGGGGGATTCTCGGGGACCTGAAAACGCGCAGCATGAGCTCGGGCTCGGTCGAAGCAGGTGATGGGGGTCGTATGCAGTACTGCATCTGTTTGAGATAGCCGCCTCTCGATGACCTCGATCATCTGCAGAGGTGTGACAGATCCATCCTTCAGCAACCGCACTGCCTCGTGCGCAGACAGCAAGTGCAGAGGCTTTGCTGCCATGCTTGAGAACAATCTCCTCGGCGGCTCCTCAAGCAGTCGTATCCGCGAGAAGCGTGAAACAGTTGCAAGGCCCCATCTCATTCACGCTGGCACGGAAATCTTCTGCGAGCTAGAGTGACAGGACTCCTACTGTATGGGACTAATTTAGAACCCCATCACCACAGAGCAAGCTAGGATGCCTAACGTGTTGAAACTTTACAAACCGCAAAACGGCTGTGAATGCTCTTGCTGAATGTTGCAAGACTTCACATCGCGAACACAACCCTATTGCCGTGTCAAACCTCGGAACTTGTAACTGCAAAACAGGGAACCTTTCCACAGTGAAAAACCAACTGAGGAAGCTGCTGCATCGGAGAGGCTGGTCTTGGTGCCTACCTGCAAACGCTCGGTGTTCGGCGACGCAATGCGAAGCACAACCTTCGGTGGTGCCAGGCCTCCGGAGCTGTGCTGCGAGCAGGCAAGCCGGGACTGCCTGCTGCTGAGCAGACCCTCTTCCAGACCCTCTTCCAATGCCGGCACTCGCAGTGCGCACAGCATGCAAAAGGAATCCCATCATGGCAACTACAAGCCCCCACAACATCAACTGTCACTTCTTGCCCTAAGTTGGTCGGGTGGATGCGCCAATCGATCTATTCCATTTGCCCCGCTTGCACCCACTGACCTCTCTAGATGCCGCACACGGATTTCAGCCACTTGCCCTGATCGCACTTGCGCTAAACCCTCAAGCCCTAAACCTTTCTTTCACAGAATACTATATTATGGGTTTTCCCTCCACTGTTTAGAGTTTCGCCGAGAAGCGTGGGCCAGCGTTTCGGGCGAAACCCTGAACCGTGGGCAGCTCCGACAAGTCTGGAGTGTCTCGGGCCGAAACCCTGAACCTTCACGGCCGACGTCGGATCTCGCCCCAATTTTGCATTGTGAAGATGTTTGTGGGTTGTTTGCGGTTCGAATGCTCAACCGCCGTTTGCTACGTGGGAGCACGCAGAAGGCTTTGTCAATAGTGTTTCCATGTCAGAACAGCATTGGCGTGTGTGTCAGGATTACAAAGTGATTGCCAGACTGCCGCTAGCGGCCTTGTTCCTGGTGTCTGAGTGTACTTCAACAGGCTGACTCGCGTCAGCTAGAGATACCAAGAGTGTGTCCATGCTAACGATTTCATATCTGAGCTAATCAGCTAATGGTGCACCCTAAACCCTAAACCCTTGGAGACGGGGTGGTCAACCACTTCCGCCAGTTGGGGCAGGGGGGGTTGTGCCACTTGCAAAACCAAGATAGGCAAGCAGGGCGACCAAAACCAGTTGTTGTAGTGTGCGCTGATAATGGGAACTGTCAGCCAAGCCCGTGATGGAACGAAGCCTAAAGAAGCGACACTGCCAGAAGCTTGCATTGCAACTACTTTCTGAAGAGCTCACCAACAAGAACTCAGTCCCTTGCCGGTTGAGCTCGGCGGGACGAAAGCGAGACCAACGGTGCCTCAGCACAATGGAACCGAAGTGACACATCTTGCTGTCTTGCTGGCTCTTTAGGCAGCTCGATCTTGCACCATGCTCCAGGGTCCACTTTCCCACAAAGTGTCAACAACATCAAGTCAGAAACACATTGACGAGAAAAAAGAATCCTCAAGATTGAGATTCACGCAAGCGAGTGCTGCAACTGCAGCCGAGCGCTTCCTGCGAAACAGCTTGTTGAAACTAGCACGCCAAGCGCAAAACACCTGCGGCCCCCCTTGCAGATCATGAAGAGAGCCTCATTGTCGATGTCAACCCGAATATGGTATGTCGCCCTACTGCTTTCCACCGCTGCAGAGCCGAAGTCAGAACAGCTGCAGTCCGGGCTGGCCAAGTTCGTGTGACGCAGGGAGCAGCTGAGCATGGTAGGCATGGTGACGACCTGCTACTACCGCATACTGCTGCTTTGGAAGCCAGCTGTTTTCTGCAGGCGTCTTCGATGCCATGCTAAACCCTCGAGCTAGAGACTTCGCCTGACGTTGCTGCTTTGGTCTTAACTTGTCTGAACGACCACTCTGTTCTACGCTTCGAGGCCTACTCAACCCGACTCCGATACTTGCAGGAGTATCGCGTCCTCTTTGGGACGGGCCATAGCAGCTGGAAACGTGTCCGCGCAGAAAAAACAGAGCCACCAGGAGCAGCCACGGAGATCGTGTGCTTAAAGCGATATTGGATAATTCCTGATCGCTGTCTTGCTTGCGTTTTGTCACTCATACTTTTAATTCTGGCTGCCCAGAATGACTTGGTATGGTACCGAGAAACGTTGCATCGCCCTGCAAGGAGACTATCCCTTCCCAGACCACTGAAACAGCGGCCAGTTTGCCGCATGCCTGACATGCGGCCCCTTTGCGGTTCTCCTTAGAGGATTCTGCCACTACATTTCGGATAGAGCCTCCCCTCAGGGTGTGCGATACGACTGGACTGGAGAAGCCCAGGCAAGTCGACGGGCCACTCGCACTCTGCAAACATGCGCCACTTTGCGCTACGTGCTTACAGAGATGACAACAGTGTGTTCACAACGCGCTCGCCCGACTGTCTCGCCCGATTTCATGGCTCTTGGTCGGCGGTGCCGCCGTGGAAAACTGCAGCTCATAGCTCCCAGTCACACTGGTCTATCAAGAGTCAAATAACATCACAAGATGAGTGGACCTGTCTGCTTACATCGCTGAAGGCGCGGGCCTGTCCGCCCACGCTGTCGATGGGCTTTCAGCCGCTCAAGCCGCCTTCTGCCTCGATGCAGCGGCACGGCACACGGCACGAGAGCGTAGACGACCATCGCGCAACAAGGTCACTCCTGACTTATCTGGGCCTTGAACGCTTGACCCTTCACAGAGGGTGAAAGGTTTGCGAAATCCCAAGACCGGTGGCCGTCCACACAACGGAACGAGGTCTCACGTCGATATAAGATAGCATCATCTGTGATATCCACGCATCTCCAATGCAAATGCAGCTTTGCGACCACGGCAGCGATTGCGATGCTTTTCCCTGCCGGAGCGGACTCAAGGAACATCAGACTCCACAAACGAAGAGGACCGATTCGGCCACAATGCCTGCAGGTTGGCTGCAGCTTGTTTCGCCGCTTCTGCCTCCTGAGCTGCTTTGGCCTGGCTGGAAGAAGCGGCACCCCCCGAAGGCCCCGAAGAACCGGGCCGGGCCTGGGCCTGCATTGCTTGGCGCACGCGCTCCTGCCAACAACTCGACGTCCCCCACTGTGAAGAGTCTCTCAGATCCGTGTAACCGAGGCCGGCTTTTCCTGCGCTGCCGCCGCCTCAGCAAACAGCCCGGCGGCCTGCCAAGTGTTTGAAAACCTGTCGCATTGCCGGATGCTGTGCAACATCTCGACTCTGCCCACGCCTTCTCCGCAGTCGCACTCCGTGCATCCTCGACTGCCCTCAACTCTGCTTGCTTTGCCTCCTGGGACGAATCCAACGCTACTAGTACACATAAGGCTTTGCTTGCAAAAGCGCCCAGTTTCTGTATAGTAAACCCCAAAAAGTTGGAAACCGGATTAAGGACAAATAGTGCTGGGATTCCTTATACCTTACTCTTTTTTTTGAGGGCCTTTTTTAAGGATCGAGGCTATTGGGTTTCCAACTTTTGGGCTTCTACGGTAAATCATGTTCAGACGATCTCTGTTGGGTCTTTGGTACTGGTACAAGTCATGCGAACACTCGGAGATTCGAGATCCATTAACGTGAGGGTTTCGAAAGGCGCGTACAATAACTTTCCAAGCTCAACCACAGAAACCAGAACTGCACTACGGATGCTGCACTTCTCCCTCTCCTCGACGAGCTGCTTCGCTGCAGCGGCGTCCCGCTGTGCCTGGCGCGATGATCGGAGCGAGGCTTACGAACTTACGAGGCTCACGCAAGGCTCACCGAGCGATGCTTGTGACAGGGCACTGGCCTGAGCCTCGGCGTTTCGGGCCTCCCAACGCCGGCAAATGCAGAGAGGAAAACAGAGTCCACTCCCGATCTGGCCTTCTGGATCTCTGCCTCCAATGCAGCTCTCTGCGCCTCCGGGCTTTTATCGATCATGCGCACTTGCACGCCATGCAAAACACCCTAAAGCCGTCGGCCGAGCACACCGAGCACGAAGAACGATACAAACTGCTGCTCAGGTATCCGAAAACTGTGGCGAAGTGGCGGCCGTCATTTGCACCGACAGAAGCGCTAGGAAATGCTGAGATACTTCATTCGAAGTTTGACATGCGCACCGATCTCCGAACCTCACACAAAACTTGCCTTTACAGCTATCTTGCAAGATGGAAGCCGCTGTTGTCTAATTGACCTCGGTCGACCTGTCCCCGCGTCGGTCCAGCCTCTGCCGCGCGTGCGGACTCCTCGGCCTGTTGCAGCAGGTCTGGGACGGCCCCGGCCAGCCAGGAACGTCCCTTGAAGCCCGCCTTCGCGCCAAATTTCTGAGCCTGGACAGCTGCTTCGCGGGCGCGCTCCTGTCCCAGGCGCCGTCCCTGGAAAACGGCAACAGGACCCTTGCCGGCCTGGAACATTGCAAGATCGCTGGCCAGCTTGTTTGTCTCCCTCTCCTTCTCCTTAAAGTTGGCCTGCTCGTCCAAAAGCAGATCTGAGGAACCCCGATGGCCAGTTCAAAAGCTCTGATTGTGGTGGCAAGTGTGCACATGCCCTCAGGCCCTAAGAGGCAAAGCACCAACTCAGGCCCTCTTCGATGCGGGCAAACAGGACTCGCTGCTTTTCAAAGGAGGCAGGGCGTGCGTTGGGGCCCTCAACAGTCGTGCTTTGGTTTGTTCCCCATCCCTCATTCGCTTGCATTCCTGCTCAAAGTCTGGCAGAAGCTTCCACAGCCCTGTAGCCTCAGCGCAGACCAAAACAACAGCCCTCCTGCCCTCCAGTGCTGTGAAGATACAAGAATGTCGTAGTTGCAAACATCCAAGAAGAGGCACAGCATGGCATACTCTGGCATAGCACGAATGCCTCTACCTGGCCACCTGGCCTCCAGCTGCTGGAGCTCCTTCGCGAGTCGATCATTCTCTGCGGTCGACTCCTGTCGTTCTTGGATCGCGTAATTCTAGCACGGATATCTCATGTGCGGCCATGGCACTGAGAGCTTGGAGGTGAAGACCTGCTCGTTTTGAGCAACTTTCTCCAAGAGGTTGATGCGACGAATCAACTTCCTTGCGGTGCACAACAAGGAGCTTGCCAAGCAAGTATTTGTTGCAGGCAGCCGCTCTGCATGTTCCAAAAAGCCGAGAGGCTTGTTCTCCTCCTCCAATACCGGCAGCCGTTCCTCCATCACTTGGTTCTTGCTTTGCACCTGCCAGCTCGAACAGCAGTCCGCATAACCCTCACAGCAGTGAAGAGCTGGTGGGGCCTGTGCTAATCTCACTTCAAGATTACGCTCTCGTTGGAGAGCATCGGAGATGTCGGCCTCTGCCAGAGACACCCCAGGCCCAGGCAGTGAAGGCCAAGGGTCGTTTCGATTGAACGCTTTCCGCGCTGGTCCTCCAAGATCTTCTGCTCACTTTGCAGGCGGCTGATCTCGGTCGTGGATGCCTGACCACACCATGCAAAGAGCCGTCAGCGCTTCAGGGACAGAGGGATGCACCTGAAGTTGGCGAGACAACTCCTGCTCCTGGCGACAGCCAACACAAACGATCGCAGCAACTTTGGCGCTGTGCTGTGACCCGAGCCCCGAGAGCCTGTAACTGGGCGGATTGCAGCGCTTTCTCCAGATCCGCAACCTGACAATGACATAAGCAAATTCTGTTTCGAACAGTTTCGGGTCCTTGAAGCCTCGACTTGAGAGGCTACAAAAGCTGGAGGTGTGATAAGGGAGGCAGAGAAACTCGCTGTGTATACGCTGATAAGCTCGTACACAGGCACTCTTTGGATAATTACCGCTGGTAGGACCAATCAGGTGCATCTGCCAACCCTCAAAGTTAAGACACTGTCAAGTTATTGTGTCTCCTACTTTTGCATCCCTCATCTCCCATCGGGGACCTAAAGAGAGGGGAACCCACGTGGTCCGTACATGCGCATGCCGCTCAGTGTGGACTCCAAATTAAGTTTTTGCCGGCTATAATTTAAGGACAACTCCCACCGTTGCTCCTGAAGAGCTTTCGTCGTGCTGTGGCCTTGAGGTTCAGTGTCTGAATCTGCTGCTTGGCGAATGTCAGCTCGGCTTTGGCCTGCACTGAGGACTCCTATAATCAGTCAAGAGCCACGAAGGCTGAGACAAACTAAAGCGCCTGTTCACTGGCTTTGGTCGTAACATCGAGCCTCATGGCTTCAAGCTGTCATCAGTCCATGAAAAAAGCGCGGCAAGACCCGCTCTACTCGAGGCGCATGCTGGGCTTCGATTTGCGCCAGCTGGGTTTGCAAAGCATCCTCCTGAAAATGCTTTGGGATCTGAACTTTCTTACTCTTGGAGGCACTGAGCTAATGCAGGCTTTTGCAGTTCTATCAGGTCCTGAGCCTCAGCAGTCTCGCGCTCTGCCTTTCGAATGGAGGAGCACAGGATCTCGAAAGCATCTGAAAGCCACGCGTGACAAACCATGCGAGCCTTGACCTGCATGCCGAGTTCCCTGCAAGGGAAGATAAAAACTACACAACGGACAATCAGTGGCATTTCTCACCCCACCTGAGGCTCACCTTTAACCTCTCCTTTTCGGCTTCGAGGCGGGTGATCTGCTCCTACGCCAGGAAGCACTCCCCTCAGCAGGTCTTCGGAAACGACTTGGCCGCATCCTCTTTGTGCTTTACATCAGCTTCCAGCTCCACAGCTGTCTGGATGCTTTCAGCATCAGCTTGCCTGACAAATGTCAAAAGATTCGTGCAAGTACACCGGCGGGTCGATCGACTTGATGCCAGCAGAAACAGCCTAGTCTCAATTGCTTCCAAGCTCGCGGCGTCAGTTTTTCTTGGAGCTGAGCTATGTCTGCAAGCATTTCGTTGCGGTTAGCCTGCAGTGAAGTGCAAAGCAGGCAGACTGTCTGAGTCCAGCCCTCAGTCCCACCCGATTGCGGTTCGAGCCGTTCGAGCTCCCAAGCCCAGTCTGTCCCACACGCTGCTTGGGCAAAAGAAGGCGCGTGCTGGCCTGCATCTGTTGCTGCGCAATCTGAGACATTTCGAGCTTGTCGTTGACTTCTGTATAGATCTCCTGAGCAAGCACTGATGCGGCCCTCAGCAGGCTGACTCATCGGCAGGCACTCTCCTGCAGCACGGCGATCTGCAGTCGGAGTTCCTCACCCACTCCTTGGTCCAACGCCCGAGCGAGGATTTCGAGTGTTCGTCCTACTTGTTGAGAGTTCGATCCTTAGCCTTTCACGATGGCTGCCAGAATTATTGTGCCTCGCTAGGGTCGCAACGTCGCTCCACCTCCAACTGTTCCTGCGAAGCATGCGGCCAGCGGTGGTCATCAGGTCAGCACATGTCAGCCTGTGGACCCTGGCTTCGGCTTCGAGCTGCCGTGCGAGTTTCCGTGCGCCTCCATCTTCCTCTTCAAGTCTTCCGCTCCCTTCTCGATCTGCGCAGCTTGCACATTTCGCCTTTGCAGCGTGCTGAAGTGCCGAAGATGTGCGATCCGCTAGACCCGAGAGGAGGCCTCTGCAGCTGCTCTTGAAGTTTCCGCTCCAAGTTGGCCTGACGCAAAGACCAGCGCATGTTAAGTAGAATAGCAGTGGGAGGGGAAGAAAAAACCCTGATCCAGTTTGTCTTTCCTCTGTCGGACGTTTGAATGGCAGCTTACTGTAGACCCTCCCTGGGCCGTGGTTGCTTTGCCCCGGATTCTGCGGACAAAAACAACGAAGCTATCTTCAGCTACAAGAAGCTGAGCACTTGAGTGCAAAAACTCAAATGTGTACACAACCAGATGTATACATGATCTATCCGCCGATTCTCCGTCCACCTTTTCTTTGTCTCACTCTCTCTCCCTCTCTCTCTCTGTCTCTCTTGCTTGCTTGCTTGCTTGCTACCAGCTTCGAGGGCTTAGGGTTTATAGGGTCCTTCTCTCTCTCTTTGCTTTGCTTTGCTTTACCTGGGGTTTGAGCTGCACGCAGTCCTTGCAGCCCGCGCTGTCGCGCTACCCCATCCATCATTTTGTTGGGATGGGCTCAGCTGTATAACTGACTGGCCGCTCGGATGACGCGAAGGGAAAGGCGTGCCTCCGTGGCGGCAAGTTTTGCTACCACTTGTGTCCGTTTGAGCTTGTGCCCCTCATTAACAAAACTCAAGGACCGAAACCATCACAACACATTACAGCAAGCCTACCAAGCAAACAGATATCATCGCAACAGTTCAAGCGCCCCGAGCTATTCGGCCGTACAGAAATCGGGAAGTGGCAAAGAGCCCTTCAGCAAATCGGGTGCCTCGGGAAACAGCTTCTTCCCCAGGGCATGAGGGGTCTGTCAAACCCCCCGGCCAGTTGGCCCCCCAATTGTAATTGGGGCTTTCGGAGGGAGTAAAAAGTGATTCTTTGCAGTACTGAAGCAGTGTTTTGTGGGATAAGCGAAAAGGACACATAATTCTAAGAGATAATTCTAAGAGACAATAATTTCCCCCTTTACACTTCTCTCTCTCGCTCTCTTTCTCTCTCTCCACGAGCCATGGGGTTCGGGGCAGGTAAACCCCCTCCTCCCGCACGCGAGCGCGCAGCTGCGTTCCTTTGGCAGGAAAGGTTCCTCCTGTGGTTATTGCCACAGAAGGCTCGGCTATACAAGGAAGCCCCCCGAGGGCGGCTTTACGATGCATGGCCTTTAGAAGGAAAAGGCATCCCCCAGCTGATGAGTTCAAACACGAAAAACTGACCATGCAAGCATCAGGCAATAAGAATCCTAAGGCGGGGGCCCAGGCATCAGCTGCGGGATGTTGTTTGTTCGGGGTAGCGAGAAAAAACGTGCTGTTTCCCCCTGTTACGTATGAACAGGACCTGGCTACTTTCACGGAAGGGACAGAAGGTGAATTAAGTCTCGCAATGCTCAAACACTTCTCTCTCTCTCTCTCTCTCTACCAGTCTTGGGGGTCGGGGACGTCCCCCCCTTCCCCCGCACGCGCGCGCGCA
This sequence comes from Symbiodinium necroappetens, assembly GCA_905231915.1. Lineage (NCBI taxonomy): Eukaryota > Dinophyceae > Suessiales > Symbiodiniaceae > Symbiodinium > Symbiodinium necroappetens. The sequence continues at coordinate 8,909 of CAJNJA010047918.1, read as the reverse complement.
CCTGCAGTTCGAGGCAGGCTGGGAACTCTCAGTGAGGTTTCGCCCCAGCGAGCTCTGCTGTACAAGCCTTTGGCCTGGCATGAGTACCCCCTCGAAAACAAGCAGACTGCAACATGAAAACACAGCAATACATGCTACTTTCCCCCTTCATGCCATGCCTGTGCTGCAACCGTCCGAAAACTCTCTCTCTCTCTCGCTCTCTTCCTCCTTCGGGTGTAAGGGGCCCCCCATTGTTTGGGGTTTTTGGAGGAAAACAACAGTCGGCTCGGGAAAACCTACATCACTCTTGGGTTGACCCCACGTACCAGTAAACCCGACTTCTCTCTCTCTCTCGCTCTCTCTCTCTCTCCCTTTGCTTTGCTTTGCTTTGCTTTGCTTTGCTTTGCTTTGCTTTGCTAGGGGTAAGAGGACGTGGCAGTCCCACCCCCTCGCGCTCCAGGGCGCATCCCCATCCAGAATTTTCGCGTGATGGGCTCGGCTGTGCTAGTACGCGGCTGTGTGGCCATAGTGAAAGCGGGCGTGTGCCTCCGTGGGGGCAAGTAAACACATAGCTACAAACCAACAGCGAAACAAGTACATCACTTGGTGCCCCGGCAGAAACTCGTCTGGTTGGAAAGCTGATCCCAAGAGCTTTCGGGGGAAAAACATGCCCGAATTAACAGCCCTCCACTGTTATGTTGGGTCAGGCACACCGCTTGTTTGGTTCACGGAGTGCAAGTATCAAGTGCCCCCTGAAAGCGAATCCCACATGGCTCCCTAACTTTTCAAGCGGGTGCCTCAAGTTGTAACAGTTGGATCGAATTCGTCGAATGGTACACGGATAGAACTTAGCTCTAGGCTTTTGGTTCACTGAAGTCTCTGTAGCACTTGCTTGCAAAGGTGGTGCCGCCTTAGTTGGTCTTGTCCATCTGGATCGCTGTCTTTATGATCTTCTGTGAGAGTCCCTCGTGTTGCTGCCTCCCCCCCTTCTGCCCAGTGTGTTGCCGAGGTCGTTCGCTCGGCTCGGCTTTGACGTGGTCCTCGTGCGAGCCGGTCATGTAGTCTGCGCTGGGGTAACTTGTCTTGTCTTGCTGCGGTGGGACAACTGTTCGAGGATGCCCTTGGTGCCCTTCTCCCATGCATGGGTCCCCGCCACTTCCACGAGGAGTTTTCGAACTGCTCCTCCTTGCGCCGTGCTGCCGTGCAGGACGCAATCTGCCGCCAACCTGTCGTGCCCGTGGTGCTTGCCTCCTTGGCCTTTGGGTCCTCCGGTCATGCACCTTGGGCAGGGGCGTATGCCCCCTATCATCAGAGGCTGTTGTTCCTCGGTCTTTTTTGTTCTCTCCACCTTTGATGGTGGATCCCTCTCTGATTGCCCAAAGTCGCGCATGGGAGAAAAGATCGTTCTCTCGGATTCGCTGGGGCATACTATGGTCTGCTTAGAATTACGGAAGTGAGGCAGTCTGAGGCAGTCTGAGGCAGTAAAGCTGCTGTTGCTGTGTGGTTTGCTGCTGGCTTGCGACAACGCTAAGCTACGGATGCTCATGCGGTGCGCCCGTGCTATGAGAGGATCAGGAACTCCTACAGCAGGGTGAAGCCAGCACGTTCGCTGAGCTCGTGAGAAAGATGAACCCCTGCTGGCAACATGACGAACGCTTCCAAGCACTCTTACGCTTCCTCGACGACTCCCGCACCACGGTCTCCTACATGCCTCAGTTCAGCCAGAGCGATACCACTTCCGGGACATCATCACCTAGCAAAAATGACCCGAAAACACAACCCAAACGCAATAGAAACCAAGGGAAACATTGCCGATGAAGTCATTGTCATCGTCCCTTCTAGCACCGCCAAGGTTGGCAGAAATAGCTCGGTAGTGAGCGGTCGGCATCTAGAACTGGCTCCAGCGCGGCCAGCCTCGCCGCAGGAATGCAAGCCTTTGGGCACGGCTGATCCTTTCGGCGATGGAATCGAGACTCTCGCCTTTGTCGCCGCCCTCCCCCACATCCTCCTTATCCGAATCCTCCTCATTTGCGCCGGCTAGCATGGCCTTCGCCTCCCCCTCCTCCTCCGCACGGCACTCCTCACTGCCACTGCTGTCCGCCAAGCTCGAATCCTTAAGCTCGTGGTCACAGCTATGGTCATCACAGTGGTCTTCCAGGTCCATGGTGGCCTCCTCTGCCACCGCAAGCAAGCAAGCAAGCTGCGCCGGCTAGCATGGCCTTCGCCTCCTCCTCCTCCGCAACCGACTCCTCCTCATCTGCGACGGCTAGCATGGCCTTTGCCTCCTCCTCCCCTTCCTTTGCGCCGGCTAGCATGGCTTTCGCCTCCTCCTCCTCCGCAACCAGCTCCTCCTCATCTGCGCCGGCAGCATGGCAGCATGGCCTTCGCCTCCTCCTCCGCAAGCAAGCAAGCAAGCAAGCAAGCAAGCAAGCAACTCCTCCTCATTTGCGCCGGCTAGCATGGCCTTCGCCTCCTCCTCCTCCTCCTCCTCCTGCTCCCCCGCAAGGCACTCCTCACTGCCACTGCTGTCCGCCAAGCTCGAATCCTCCTCTTCTGCTTCTTCATCCTCCGCCTCGTCTGAAAACTCGTCGTCCGATCTCCATGTCACCACCTGCCCGTCTTTCACGGCAACGAAGCGGACAAAGCCATGCGCAGCCGCTCCAGAGCTTGCCACAAAAATTGGGGCCCATGTGATGACGCAGCCATCCGCTCCTTGAGCCAAAATGGCTACGGGTCTCTTCTTCTGCACAGCCAAGAGAAGGTGGATCACCACCCCCTCTGCACGCGGGCCCTGGTCCTTCCCGTCCAAGTAAGAAGAAGTATGATGTGAGGAGACCGCTGACCATCCCCCAACCTGAAACCTATGAACCCCCTGAACCCCCCGGCCTTTGCACGTCTGAGGCTGCTACAGGTGCCGGCCCTTTGCTTGCAGCTTATTGCTGGTCCCAGTTACTTGCTCTTACAGGCAAGGTGACTACGTAACGGGGTACAGTCGGCAGGTTGCACTGGAAAAGTAGGCCAACACACGGAAGGCTGTCTCTTCTTCAACGCAGACAAAAAAAAAAGCGGAGCGCCCTCCCCTGCACGCGCACGGGCCGTCCACCGTTGTCTGGGCAAAACTGCTCATCCAGATGAGGTCCCACTGTTCTCGAACTGTGCAGCCCTACCTTACCCTAAGTTAAATGACCCCCGGGCCTGTTCTGACAGCCGGCTACCGGCTCTGTATCGCGTACTCGCACTTTGTTGCAAGCACACTACCCTCATGCTCTGTGCCCCCACATAGGGAAGGTTGTCTTTCTTTCCTCAGGGTTATGGGCTAGGGGAACCCCCCTAACCCGCGCGCTGTCGCGCCCCCAACCGTTTTGGAGGGGCGGCAGAGACACAACTACACCACCGAGGCACCTGAATGTATCATCGACAAGGCTCACAACAACAATGGAAATATAGGCAAACAGGTAGTTGAATGTCAAAAGTGGCCTCTTCTTGGGTCTCGCAACATGCCGACTTATGGTATCAAGAACAGTGCACAGCCATGACGAAGCGCCCTTGGGTCCTCTCTCTCACTCTCTCTGGCCCCGGTACGCCCAGGCCTCCATTCCATCAAAGAGTCCATACATGGCAACAGAACCTGGGCATGCAAACAGTACATGGGGGTCATTGCGCGTCTGTTTATACGCATGGCATATGTTTGGCGGCTTTACGTCTACAAATGGTTGCACCATGTTGCACCCGTCCATGTGCACACATGGACTGGCCGTTGCACGTGAAAAGCATCGAAGCCGGCACTTCAGAGCAACGAAGCGGCGCCTTTGGAAATCTCTGCTGCCTACGGCAAACGAAAAGCTTCCCATTTCAGCGTTGCCGGGCTCCCGACCACCACTCCTGACAAAACAGCAAAACGATCAATTTTATCAAGCATGGACTTGCTCATCTACCAACACGGCTCAAAGGGGCTCAACTCAACGGAAGGAACGCAGTGCCTCCTCCGCTGTCGCAGTGCCACGAGAGCCGTCGCACCCAGCAAGGCTGCCGCACAAGAGACGCACGGCCTCGGCCAAAAATGACTTTTTTTTTACTTCTTGCGCTTCCATTCCGCGCTCAGTCTTGAAAAGGGAAGAATCATGAGGCCTGCTCGAGCCTGACAGGTACGACATGCTTGCAACAATGCGGACTGTAGAACTGTCGAAACTCATTTCAACCATTGCTGATCCATGCTTCGAAACCAAGCCAGGAAGCAATACAGCACTCCCACCGACGAATAAGGCCGGCAAGCAGAGCCAAGCACGGAAGCTCCCTGACGTGGAAATCGGACTATTCCCCTTCCCTGTTGCTTCGCATGCATACATGAGTTTAGTAACCACTGATGCTCGATTCAAAGAGATCGATACATGATTGTAAATACATGGTATTAAACGAGCCAATTTGTGCAAAATCTGAGGAGAAGCTTTCCCCTCCTCTCATGGAGGGTAGCATCAACCTGCGAAGCTTGCAGAATTCGCTGGGATACCAACACAGCAGCGGGTGTTCCACTCGACGTGGCCTTGCGTCCGAAGCGAGCAACGTCACTCCAACGTACTCCCTGCACCCCAGCCTGTTGAACTGCCGGTCTGTTTCCGGCCAAGCGAACACCTGACAAGACGGCCCTACCTGAGTTCTCTCGTGTGCACTGGCCTGACTTCTTCACATGACAGGCTTTCGTACAGGGGGAGCTCGCCGCTCGCCTGGAACGACGAAAGCCGCTCCTGCAGCTCCACCTAGGCTTCCAAGCACAAGAAAGAGAGAGAGAGAGAGAGAGAGAGAGAGAGGTATACATACATATGCATACATATATATATATATACGTGCATATAGCGAGAGAGAGAGAGAGAGAGAGAGAGAGAGAGGGGGAGAGAGGGAGATATATCTCTATATATATATATATATCTATATATATATATACAGAACCCTAAACCCTAAACCCTAAACCTTATATACACATATACATGTACACATGTTTACATGTATATTTATGTTCGCGTGTTGGTATACCGTACCGAGTGCGCGCAAAAGGTGGCTGGATGTTGGAGCTTGGCATCACACAGAGCAGGGCCAGCACAGAGCGAAGCCTCGGGCGCCTCTCATGCCAAGGATAGTGACAAGGCGATCCGCTCGACTCAGACGGACGACAAGAGAACCTCCGGCTCGTCAAACGATAACTGCCCGGGAGACACTGTGCCATGAACGTCAGGGTGCCTCCCAGGGTCTGCCATGATGGCTCGAGCGGAAAGCTACACGGCCCGCCGCTCTCCGAAAGATTCTTTGAGCAGACGTCCACACATCATCGGGTTTCTCAGGGCTCGTGGGCTTGCTATTGCTGCACATACGTACCAACTTCAAACTGTTGCACCCAGCCTGGAAAAATCTGGAACATGCAGCAGAGATACACGCATCAAGCCATGAGCTACGAGCTACGACGTCACGTAATTTTTGTACATCACGCCATCCTGACAAGCTCTGCTTTGCCAGAGGAACCCTTCAGAGCGAGGCGATCTCCAGCGCAGTGGCAAGCACTCCGTGCTTCTGCAATGGCCAGATCTCACTCGAAAGGGCCTTGCGCCCCGGAGCTGTCTGGCCTCGGGCTGTCAGGCTGCTTCCAGAACTGCACAAACAGACCAACCGCGCAGGATTTCCTATTTTCTTCTCTCACGCCGCATCGTTGAAATCAATGGAGAGCTGTTGCCGACCTGCCGGTGACAAAGCTCAGAGATCGCCAATCCGTGCATTCGTTTGCACTGTTGGCTCCGGCTTCTGGAAAACAGGAGGAGCCGAGATGGAACGAGAGAGGGGCCTAAGGGTGATTGCCATGGCGATTGCCCTTGCCCAAGACCTCTCTATTATACAAGTAGTGGGGCTCAAAGAGCCCTGGTGCACTACAAATTAAATCAAGGTAGGTATCAAAACGAACAATCACTTCAGCAGTTTTGCCCTCATAGAGGCTGTGCAATCTGCTGGGTGGGAATAACTTCGGGGCTAGCCGGTCTCCATCTTTGTTTCATGGAAACAAAAACATCATCCCAGGGTGAGAATCATCTGGTTTGGATAAAATGAGGCCTGAGCCAGCCGAACAACGAAGACATAAGGGCATTGTAGACAGAACATCTCAGATCAGGCCTGGGAATAAGTCGAAAGAACAGATCAGCCAGCTGTGCATCTGAGAGGCCATCGCGGAAAAGCTTAGCAGACAGTTTCCATGCAGATGTCCTGCAGAAAGGCATGACAAAACCGAAAACAGCAGAATTGTATCTGTGAACAGTGGTGTTAACAGCTGCCTTGCGCTCAATGCTGATTCCGAGCTTGGCCCGCCTTTGTCAATTACGACAGTGTCCGGGCATGACCGTGCCACTGTGTCTGCTTGCATTCCAGGCCACGCTTGCGCAACTACATCTGCAGAGATCTTTCCTTGCTTGGCAAGGCCCTGTAGAGCAGCAACCGCAACCTCAGAATGCCAGTTGTGCACTTGCCAACAACGCACCATCGGACCGGATCCCTGAACCTTCCTCAACCAAGATGGAAGTCGAATACATCTCACGCGGACTCGCAAAGGATCGGACACGTGGCAACCAACCCAAAGCAATGCAAGTTGTCTCAGAAAAACAGCACAGGCCTTTTCAGAGAATAGTGCAGCCGTATCAGAGAACAGTGGGAGCATTACCCAAGAATGTCCTGACATTGAACGGTGGCATCAAACCTGTTCAAAGAGGTAAAAGCGACCATTATGGATACCGCGTGTTGAACCGGAACAGCCCTGAGAGACAACGAACTATTGAAAACAAGTTGTGGATAGCAAACCAAGATCCCCGAAGGGAATGACAATTCACGATGCAAACAGGAGGGATGCTCTGGCGAATGAACAAAAAGAGGCGAGTTGGAAATACCACAGGTCCACCCTCCACCGTACCCTCCTCCGTGCGAAAGCGGAGCACTCGCGGGAGCTTCTGCTCACAACGGACCCGGAACACAAGGACTCCCGCCAAGACTTGGTCCAACACTTTTGCATTTTGCGTGCTACTGAAAACCGGAGACGAAATCACTAACTTGAATTAGTGAAAAGCAACATCTTCGCCCTTGTCCGTAAACTGCCGTTCACAGGCGCTGCGCCCAACAAACCTCTAGTCTTCATGTTATCCAGAGGCGTAGAGCATGTCTAAGGCTCACCGTTTCAGGAAAGGGAATACGCTTGAGGTCTTTTGTTTTCCGGCCGCATCTTCACCGTGTCGGGACGCTGACACCCGGAGGCATGTCGGGAACCAGGCTAGAGAATGTACGACAATCTGCTCTCCATCATGTCCAATCAAGGTTAGGATTTGTTGGCACCCGCCCTGCACCCATCATCCCTGAAACTCTAAGATCCCTGAAATCGAACAGCAGGCAGGAAACCGCGAATCCAAACTCTAGCCCCAACCCCAGAAATGCAAAACCCCGACACCGTAAACCCTAAAAGAAGTCGTGTGGGAAACCCCAAACGTTGAAAGAAGAACTGTCCCGCAAGCAAACCCAAAAGGAGATCGCATGGGAAACCTTCAATCAGCAAAGCAGATAGTTGGTGGCCAGCCCTCAACCCTAAAGGGAGATGTTGAAAGGAGATGGCTCCTCATGCCTCCCCCAAACCCTGACTGGAAAACAACTAAACCCAAGAACGACATGCGGAAAACCCTCCTAAACCAAAACAACACATCGTTGGGAGACAGCCTTGAACTGAACCCGAAAAAGAGATGTTGAAGTTGAAGGGAGATGTCGTGTGGACAACCCTAAATCTTAAAAAGAAGATACAAGTGGCGCTGGTGCTGTGCAAAGCAAACCCCAAGAATAGTGACGTTTAAGGGTGGACTCCCATGGCCGAGATCCAACTGAAGATCGCAAGGCTTGGCGCCAGTAAAATGACACTACTGACGATGTGCTTCTAATGCTAGTAGCAAAGAAACTTCGACGGTGTGCCCGCACAGAGCGCTTCAGGAAACGTTCCAGGGGACGTGGCTCCCGCTGGCGCGGTGCATAGCTTCTGCTGACTGCCTGTTACACACGGTCCACCGGAGACACTTGCCCGGAGAGCCAGATTCATTGTAAATTCCAATGCCTGGGCCACCGTTTGGCTTCGAAAACTCTGAATCCCGGAAGTCTCCCAGTATATGGGAGAAAGCATGGATCCGCCATTGCCATAGTGTCTTCGTGGTCTCCTGCTGGACCTCCTCGTGTCTCTGGGTGACCTCCTGCGTTCTCCTGGCGGTCTCTCCTAGTCTCCTGATTGTTGGTGGTCTTCTTCTGGTCTCCTCGAGGTCTCCTGCTGCACGTGGTTGTTGTCGTGGTGGTGGTCTGGTGGTGGTCGTCCTGGTCGTACGGTCGTGATGTTCGTTGTTGTCATGCTTTTGGTGGTGGTGGTCGTCATGGTCGTCATGCGTGGTGCTCGATCACTGTTTGGGGGTCTATGTCATAGTGTCGGCAGCACGGTTTTTGGTCTCTGCTGTGGGGGGGGCCCTGGTGTGCAGCACGCAATTGGGGAAATGCATGTTGAAACTGATGTAAAGCCCACACCAGCAAGGAGAAGACAAGCTCTGCCCACAGGCCAGCAGGGAAGCTCTGACCTTATGGAAGGGCTGCGCCGGCCCTCGGGTCAAACCGCAAAGCTGACAGCGGCTGACACAAATCCTTGAAGGAGCGATGCAAGATGTCCAGGATGTGCTTAGTAGAATTCTGCCATGAAAACCCTAAAGCCCAGACGGAGTCATGCGTAGCAGAAAACAACACACACGCACACGCGCACACACACACTTGCAGACCAGTCATCCTTACTTAGATGGATGCTGTTTGTGCTAGATGGTTACACTCATATTGCTCTTGTAGTCTTCTTCCAGTGCCACAGGGGGCCCACTGGCTAATCCGAAAGCAGGTACACA
>CAJNJA010047907.1:0-26192 GCA_905231915.1 Symbiodinium necroappetens | reverse complement strand
ATTTAGGGTTCCTATTGTAATTTAAGGTATATTCCTTGATTAAGAGATATTGAAGTCTCTGGGAACAACCAAAAGCCAGGGCACAGGGTGCCAGTAAACCATGCGGAGAGCTTGGTAGCCATTCGTTCCAGGGGCCAGGAATCGAGCGGCCTTGGGTCCGACTTCACACAGCCGACAACGACGGGGGATGTGATTCGGATTATGAAGAACTATAGTTGCATCAGTCCTCCTCCGACTCCTCCTCCTCCTCCTCCGACGACTACCATATGTCTACGAGTATTCTTGTCACTACGGCCTGCGCACCAATATTGAGTAGAGCATGAATATGGAAAGGTCTCACAACTCATAAGCTCCAAGTGAGTCTGATGATTCCAAAGTGGTTGCGAAAGATTCTTTGCTGGAAATCTCGGGGCTAAGGGTTCACGGGAAATCTCGAGAAGTTACCCTGAAGTTCGCCTGTTGTCACAGAGGCAACTAAACTTCCATCGTTCATGTGCCCGCATGTTTTGGGCACCAGAACACCAAACCTCACTGCTCTTGATGCCTCTGTGAGGCTAAACACAACTGAAAGGCTTCACACGCAAATTCAGTAGTAGCAGCTAGCTTTTCAGCCCAAGATGCTGATATTAAACACAACTTCTTGTTGGGTGACACATCAGAATGCCGTGTCGCATGTGACTGCATTTCTGCTGCGGTCTAGCCGCGTCTTACCTTAAATCCCCAAGTACTCAAACCCCTATAGAGCCCTAAATCCTAAACCCTGCCGCTAAGCCGCCTAAACCGTAAACCCTTAAAAACTACACGAATAAGCCCGAAGTTTCTGCCAAGAAGCTGACTCGGAGATATTAGCTGCTCGACAAGCTCCGTCATACTCTCCTGGCGAGCATGGCAAGCTAGCTTGTTACCTATCTATTGGGCCGCATGGAGTTGGGGGTTTGCTGGCTACTTCTGTATATATATATATAAATAAACAAACACACACAGAGAGAGAGAGAGAGAGAGAGATCGATCTCTACGGCAGAAAGTCAGTGTCAGAACGTCCGGCTTCCCGTGATGTCGGGTGGCTTCAACAAAGCTACTATAATATCTACAGGGAACATCAGCAATCCTGTGCACAGTGCCAGCCCTATGTAGGCATGGGGGGGTGATTTCACCAGCGGTTCAAAAAACGTGGACTAAAACAAAACCCGTCGGCGCGCCGTGCAGTAGCTTCGGAGGGAGTCGAGGACCCCTTCGTCGGAGTCGAGCAGCGCTTTCCGACGCACGCCATAGACAACCTGTCGCGCCGAGCTTGAGTTTGCTCGGGCTCGTTGCCTCCTGGCCTGATCCTAATGGGTCGAGAGTGTAAGGCTAAGGGCTCTGGTAGAGGGTTTAGGGCGTGAGATGTAAGGCCACCCAACTCATGAACGACTCTGGGTGTCTAACACGATCCGGCTCGGCTGCTCCACAGGAAAAAAATCGGATTGGGTCAAAACCTCCAGGAATGTATGTGAAGGCGTTTGAAAGCAATAAAGGCCGTTCTCGTCACATAGGTTGCAGAACGTAGTGTTGGCCTATCTCCCGACAGTCGTGCTGGCAGTATGCAAGAGCAGCTTTTGTCGCAGGCGGCCGTGGAACGAGCACGACGACATTGCGAGTTTGAGAGCTGTTTACAGCGAACAGCCCCCTGGTATGGCCAGCAACAGCGAAACGCTCTCCATACGCAACTATTGCATCTCATTCATCCTACACTGGTTCGTCCCGGTCACTAGTAGCCTCCAGCAATGACCTGCTGAAGCGCATGTCTAAAGCTTTGGCATCAATCCTTACCTTCGCCTTTCGGGTTGCCGGCTTGGGGTATAGAGTTTCTTTTCGCTGCTCGGCAAAAATTCGAGAACCCCTACAGAGGCCCCGAGTCGTTCCTTTTGGGATCCGGGAATCCTTAATGTCCCTAAACCCCAAGACCCCAGATCCCGAAACCTGTCTTTGTTGATCCAGCACTTCGTCGTACTTGAAGACATCCTTGCGGATCCCGAAGAAAAAGCCTGGGCTGAATCTCAGCGTTTAGGGTTTAGGATTTGGGTTTGTTTTTTCCGGATTTGGGGTTTAGGGTTTGCTTGAACCTTTTACACGCAGGGTTTGCTTACAATTCGGGGTACTTGATTTCTGGTGTCGCGGTCCTCTATTCAGGATCTGTGTTAGGGTACCTAGCATTCTAAGACTCCGACAGCAGGCCCGGGGACCCTAATTAACCACTTTTGTTGTTGAAACTTGTTCCAGCATCAAACTACCTAGCTTCGAAAAGCCTATGGCCTATGGCAACCTTCTCCTACATAAAGCCCTCGTGAGCCTCCCAATGTGAATTGTTGCTGCCACGATGCAAGGATTACAAAGGAATGTTGTGGCTGATTATTGAAGCGAACGAACACCATCGGCTTTACGCCTTTCAAGACCGTTTCAGGTGTGGCAGATCTGCTGGGACCCGACATGGCGACGCAGCTTGAGAGCACAAGCTCAAATAACTTCGTGGCGGCGTCCCTCACGAGCCGCATGGAGGTGTAAACAATGGCAAGGCTTGGCAACAACCAACAGCCCCTAGTGACAACATCCCCCGGCAGTAAACCACAAACTCTGACGTTTCGCTCGCTTTGAAGGGCAAAATGGACAAACCGGAGACACCAACAACCCAAGCCAGCCAAGAAACTTTGAACCTGGTTCTGTGCTTCGTCAATGGCTCCCGACACCAGGGGGGACACCATGGGCACATCATCTGCGCCACCTTGGTTCACAACGGCACTTGCTACACTTTGGCAGCCCGGGTCCCTGCTTTCCTGCCTCGAATCAGCGACATGTCAAGCTGAAGGCACTGAGGGTGGAGAGGTTTGTTTGGGATTCCCATCAAGCTCGCCACCCATGTCGGCAGTCAGCATGCGAATCGTGTCGCCGCCGAAAACACGGAAAACCTGCTCGTGTTGGGTGTGCTACGCTAGTTGCCGCGATATGATCATCAACGACAGCAAAAGACAGGAATGTATAATGCGTTGATGACCCTGTGACTGTTCTGAACCATGGTCCCTCGTAGTCCTTTCGGCTCTACATTCTTGGAACACTCCTTGTCTATGGAAATGCGGTAGCCTTAACCTCTGCGGGGTCACAATACCGCATCCGAGAAGGAGGGGCTCTTGAGCGGGACAAAAGTTGCACACATCCTACAAATACATTTCTGGATGGCTGTATCGATTCCTCGAAGGATGCCTTGCAGCACCCTTAGAAGAACTGTATTTATTGGAACCATTATACGGGTAGTTCTCTAGGTTCCCGAAATAGTATGCCACCCTTGCTTTCAAAATTAAGAAGCCTTATCAGAACCTCTGCAGTCAAGAACATCGTTAAGCCCTGTATAAACCCCACCAAAACCTGATTGTAGAATCCCGTTAAACCCACCCCGGTTCCTAACCTTTATAAGTCCTAAACCCTAAATCCGAAATCTCAAAATCTCGGGGCGCTAAACCTTAAATCTGAAATTTTACTTCTAACGCTTGAATCCTAAACCCTAAGTCAGATCCTTTTGTGAGGAGGGGTCACGCCGAAGCTCTAAATGCTAGGCCCTAAATCCCTACACCCCTAAAGCCCTCAACCCACACGTAAATGGGCTCCCTTTAAAGGGACGCCCCCTTATCTAGTACCCTTTAAGGTGACCCTTTTCTAGAACCCTACTTGGAGGGTCGGGGGACTTAGAAAGTGTGTATTTTGTAGACTGATACATATCATAACCCATACTAGGATCCCCTTCAGGGTAGTTAGTTATAACTCTACTTGATACCCTTAAGCCGAATCCCTAAACCCTGATAGGACCCTCAAAGGACGCCTTACCCCCCGCTTAGGAACCCTAAACCCTAAACCTCCCTAAAACCCTAAACCCTAAACCCTGAACCCTAAAACCCTAAAACCCTAAACCCTAAACCCTGAACTCTGAACCTTACCCGAATGGTGCCTTGTCCGTAAGGCTCAGGAAGAACCGGGAGCTCCCGGGATCGCCCTGGCGCCCGGAGCGGCCGCGCAGCTGGTTGTCAATTCGCCGGGCCTCTCGGGCTTTGTTGGGTTTGGGTTTTTTTTGCCTAGGGTTTAGGGTTTAGGGTTTGGGGGTTTAGGGTTTAGGGTTTTGGTTGAGGCTTGGGGTCTAGGGGTTTAGGCTTTGGGGGTTTAGGGTTTAGGGGTGGTAGAGGCTTGTGAGGGGTTTCATGGGTTTGATAAAAGGTGTTCGGGTCTTTTTGAGCTTCTGCAGGTCATATGAGATTTCGAGGGTCTAGAGCTTGGAGCGGTTAAGAAGGACTGCATTTATAAGGCTTACAAGGCTCTTAGGGTATTTTTTTTAGGGTGTTTTTGTAGGGTTCAGGTTCTCTTCAGTCAGACTCTTCTTCGGATGGAACCCTACCGCAAGGACCCGGAATTACGAGAGCCCGTCCTGCTTCCCGCCTTTAGGATTGGGGATTTAGGGTCAGCCTTTGTGGTTTAGTAAGGCGCAGGTTTGCTAAAGAATAATGCTGCGGCAACACTGCCAACTGCTGTAGGGCTTGAAAATGTCGTTTCAGGGCTCCACCTCATGCCGCTCCGTGCCGAGAACGCACAGGCCGCCAGCTTCCACGACCTCAGGAAGCCGAGAAACAACAGCGACAGCGGACTCTACATCAAGTCCGGACAGCCGGTCGGATGCAGAGAACTGCCTTGGATCCCCAGAGACCCCTTCCGCTAAGCTACGTTCCAGAACCCGAGGCCGCGGAGGTAAGAGTTGTGGGATCTTGCTTCTTGGCCCCGCCTAGTTGCCGTTTAGTGCCTCCAAAAACGGAGAGCCAGGCACACCCAAAGACCAAAAACAACCTTCCCTGGACTCAAAGCTCGGAGTGCCTCGCGACTCTGGAGCTCGCAAGCTTCGAGAAGGTAGTCCCGCGCCTCGCTCCATCTCGACAGGGTCTAGGTTTCTGGCGCTGGGATGCACTAGGGTGTCCAGGTGTAGGTGTTTGGTGGTGGTGGTGCTGCTGCTGCTGGCGGAGGTGGCATTGTTGGAAGTGGTGGCAGTACTCGTCGTCGTCGTGGTCGTCGTCGTAGTCGTGGGGGTAGTGGAACTAGTACTAGTCGTCGGTGTCGTCGAAGTCATAATCCCTAGACGTAGACCCAACCAACCAGCAGCAATCAACAGCGCCTTGTGGTACGTGGCCTTGAGCGACTGCACCGCCGCCAGCACAGCGTCACTAGCTTCGGCCAAGGCCTGCATCTTGGGGGATGCAGATGCCCTATAGTTCTCCCATTCGTCGTGCAACCGTGCAGAATGCTGACAAGCGTGGTGCTTATCGCCAGAACTTTCGCAGTCTGGCTTCTTGAGCGTCTTCAGACAATCATGGGTTGAGCTGGGATTTTACAGGTCGCCTGTGCAGCGCTCCTAGTCCTAGTCCTCCCCTGCGACAAGTTGCCTATAGAATCTTGTTGAGCAGAATCAGCCTCAAGACGAAGCCCTCTACATCCAGCTTCACATGCAAAGCCCTTCATCACCAAATCCTGCTTCATGGATTTCACGATCCGACATCGCATCACCCCTCCTGGCCCTCCCCTACGTGTTGAGTGGCTGGGGTACTGGTCTAGGCCGCTCGAGCGGGCAGAACCCTGGTAGTAATATCATCAGTGGTCAGTTTTTTCGAGGTATGCATTATACTGTACTATATTATACTATACTATACTATCATACCATGCCATATCATACCATACCATACCATACCATACCATACTGTATACTATACTATACACTATACATTGCTATCGTTATCAAACTGCATCAGCAGCCCCGCCAACCTCACCAGCCACGGCCCGCTCGATGTCTGCCGCAGCCAGAGCCGGCGCAGCGCTTGCCACGAGCTGAGATGCCCCGGTTTAGGGTTTAGGCTTTAGCCCCCAGTGGCTTTATGGCTTCGCCGGGAGCTTGTTTGGGAGTTTTGCGGATTTGGGAGTTTGTTTCGAGTTTGGGGCTCAGGGGTTTGGGGATTCGGGAGTTTATTCAGAGTTTAGCACTTAGGGTTCAGGGTTTGGGGATTCGGTGGTTTATTCAAAGTTTAGGGTTTCGGGTTTGGGATTTGGGAGTTTCTTCAGAGCTGAGGGTTTAGGGCCAGGTTGGGGAATTGGGGATTTGGGAGTTTATCTAGAGTTCAGGGTGTGGTGTGCTTTAGCAGCTTAACACTGAGACTTGGTACATCTAGAAGCTTCGCCGGTCCCCGAAACCCTCAACGCCAAGGAAGTGAGCTCATGTCGTGGTGTTGCGAGACTGCCGGTGAACACACTCAGAACCCTAAACCCTAAACAGACTCAGCCAGTTTTCTAGTTCTTGACTTTCTCGCCGCCCATAGCCGGCTCCTCTGTGAATCGCCAGTGCTGCGAGACCCCGGGGCAGATTTAGGCTATGCTTTGGGGGGTTTGGGTTGAAGGTTTAGGGCCGCTTAGGGCTTAGGGTCTAATAGGGTTTAACAGGGTTTCGGGAAGGGTTTCGCTCACCAGTGCAGGGGCTATGATGTCCTTCGCCGACTGACGGCAAGGTGCCTTGCAATTGTAGCTTTCGTCTACAGCCGCCTCAGGGGGCCTTGAATCCGTCGCGAAAAGACATCTAACACCCCCCTCAATCTCAATAACTCTGCGTGCCGTATGCCTACTAGCGCCCTAGTCCAAACCCCAAACTGTCGGAGAGTCTCCCAAAAGCCTTAAATCCCTAAACCGTAAACTCTAAACCCAAAAAGCTAACCCCCCAAGCACTAAACCATAAGCTCTATACCCACAAATTTTAGGACCTCCACGAGCCTTTGCATCCAGGACACACAACAGGCGGATGTGAGCTCATCCTGGATGGCATCCTGGGAGTTTCATGGCTCAGGGCTCCTGGAACCCAAGCTGAGACTCAGAACCCATAAGGGGCCGATAGAAGCCTCAAAGGGGGGCCTTCATGGATCCCTTAACGGAATCCGGGGAGAACCCTAAAAAGAGCCCTTTTTTGACCGAAACCTCAAGCAACACTGGGCCGTCTCTTCTGAAACTGGGGCTTCCAAAGTCTCAGCATGTTGCAACCGTTCAAAACAAGGCAGTCGACACAAGGCCTTCTCAAGACATGGCAATGTTTTGCCTTCAGATAAGTAACTTCCGGGATGGGATGCCAAGACGACAACGCTCTCAAACGTAGGTGTAGACACGGAACATGTTCATGTCTCGCAGAACGTCGATGCTAGGATGTACCGAAAACACCACCACTCTCGAGGTGTCAAGCTTTGACATCTTGCCGAAGGGTGCAGCAATTAGGGTCTAGAGATGTGCGAAACGTAGTAAAAACCATCACAATAATTGCCTCAGCCTTAACTCCTACTGCCGCAACCACCCCCACCACCGCCGTAGCAGCAGCAGCGACCAACAACGATAAACATAATTGACAATATATGCGCATCCTGTAAGTGTCTCGCCTTAACCACAAAGCTCTCCGAAGCCGTGTTCTGCTTTATTGTTACACTGTTCTTCTTGCAAAAAACCTTCTGCAGTTTGTGGCTCCGACAAGGGAAGGCATAGTTCCGAGAGCTCCGGCGAGTTCTCGTCTGGCGTGGCCTGGGGCGTCGTGCAGGCTGCCACTTGGGTTTTTTTCCCCGCTTGGTTCACTCCATCGGGTGTTGAACCCTCTTTTGCATCCAGGACTCTGTTCGCCAGCCGGGAAATCAACACCCTAAGCCCCTCAACCCATTTTCTGCGAGTGGGCCTGTAGCAAGTGCAATCCATACCGAAGCTTGGGCCCGTAGCCATGTGTTTAGGGTTTCGGACTTAGAAACAACATCAAGCGACACCTGCAAGCCATGCTGCGTCCACTCGGCGAGCATCCCAAACCCTATGGCTCCTTTCAGCATCCAAAGCCACCAACCCGCAAACCGATTCATCTAGCGAGGATGCAGACAAAAATGCGGCAGGCTCAATAAATGTATCCAGGCAAGGCTTGATCTTTGTTTGGGGTTTAGGACAGGACTAGCCGCGACTAGCCCTAAACCCCGTGATTCTGGTGCTGTGCCACCACCAGCTATTTTTCTGTCCAGGTGCCGTGGAAGAAACGTTCCGCAGAGCCTCCTGCAAAAGGAAATTGAAAAGCAGCAGTTGCATAAGCAGCATGAAGCTGCAACAGACGGAGAGGGAAGTTGAATAAGTATGTTGCATACGTACGATGAACTGCAGCAAATCATGTCAGATTTCTAGATTGGCAGGGGATGTCATGTTCATTAACAACGTACAAACGGATGTAAGCTGCCTCTTGAATGTTATAGTAGCAACCCCGTAGTATTTAAGCCTTCACTCTTCAGGTTGAGGGAGCGAAACTCGTCATCCGTCCTTGAGGTACAACTTCGCCATCGCCTTCCCATCTCCACCGAGCACTATGTCCGTTCCCCGGCCTGGCATTCAACAAGGGTTCTTCGGAGTGCTCGCTTTTATCTGAAAGGAATGGCTATAAGCTTGGCAGTGAGACTAACAAAGCACACTTTAACGAGCCGGGGGGGGGGCGCGCACATAGGTTCTCGGTTAGACTGTAACAAAAGCTGGCCTGTACAATCCATAAACAATCTAGGGCCTAAGGGTTGGAACTTAGAGTCAAGTTTTTGTATTCGCGATTTAAGCTTACGACTGAGCGCTCAGGGCCAAGGGGGCAGGTCTGAGGGTTTAGAGTTTTGGGCGGCAGGGTCTTGGGATCAATCAGACCACGGCGTATGTGGACAAGAATTCAAAAGCCCCATATCTCCAGAATAAGCAAGTCAAGGGGCGCTAGAGTGTTAGCACGTGTCTTCCACAGTTGCATGGGTGTTCTTGGGACACGTAGAAGTTGCCATCGGAATCATGGCAGGACCCAGCGAGACATGCCGCCGCACTGAGGCAAAGATATATTTCTGTCAGGCCAGCCGACCAGCCGTGAAGAAAGAGGTTATCACGCCTGCGTCTCTCCTTGAAATATCCTTCTTGAGCGGTCCGTCTCCCAACCTGACCTGAATAGCTGCGTGGGCGTCTAAGTCACGCCTGGCTCTTTCCACGATTGCACGCAGGGGAACATGGCAGAGATAGCCATCCGTCAGCTGAAACTGTGCACACCCTGGATGCTCTAAAAGCATCAGTCTAGGTAATCAGGGGCTGTCAGCATCCTCTGCAGAGACTACTAACCCAAAGCAACATAAAGATTGCACAGCTCCATCGAGCCTTCCCATGCGTCGTTGCGAGAGTACTAGATGCCTCTGTAGCTGCTGCCATGCTACGATAGTGCCGAGAGGAGAAAAACGCTATTATGATGGACTGTGAGTATTCTAGTTCATCGTTCATCTTATGACTTAACGTTCTTGCAGCGATTGCTGCACTTCCTCTCTGGGGGGGGGGAGTACCGATAGGTATGCGCCAGTCGGCAACATGTGTGCGGTTTGCTGCACCGAATCAGCTGCGAGAAAAAAACCCTTTCAATCAGCTGTCAAAAGCGTACAGTCTCAGGGTGTGTCTTTCGGTTTAAGGGGTCCTTCTAGTATCTCCCTGACATGCGATCCCACGAACTCTTCAACCACAGCAGCCTGAGCTTCTAAGTTCGATACGCCGTACTTAACCCCGAGAGCCCCAAACTCAACCATTTAAACTAAACTTGACCCCCCCAACCCGGAGACTATGCGTCTAAGGCCTGCCATGTTGGTTGCGATGGTGATCGCACCAGGAAGACCACCAGCAGCCACGATTTCCTGTGGCTGCCACGCATCTGCATGGGAGTCTCAAGCTGTTGGGTTCAAGGCCGTAGTTCAAGGCTTCGGGTCTGGGGAATCAGGCGTAGAGCTTTGAGGATTTAGGATTGAGTCTTCCACTACATTCGGCTTTAGGAAAGGATACCTCAACTGTCCATATACAACGAATCCCACAGAGGGTAGGTTGTAACACCAGAGCCGACACTTGCCTGACTAGGTGATAGTAGGTGTCAACTTCAAGGGCCCCCCAGCGTGACTTACAGTCGGGTTTCAATATTAGGCAATGTATCCCAAATCGGTACCTAGCTCATACCTGCAGTGTCTCGGCCATGGAAACCTATGGAAGCCTGAATCCAACATTATACAGCATTGAGATAGATGCCTGTTCTTCGTGGAGCAGAAATGGCGACATGGACCAAAGAAGCCCAACACCCCCAACAACTGCGCACCATCCACGATCTGCAGACGAGCTGCAGCCTCTCTGGCTGCATTCTCTGGCTTGGCGTTTAGCAGCTTGTAGGTGAGACCCTCGCGGCTGAGATATCCAGCAAGGACCTCTGAATTCCTGGGAAGACAGCTTGCCCAGAACATCGGTCGGGACTAGGGTATACCCGGACCCTATACAACCTAACTGTTTTTAGGGTTCCTTACTATGATTTCTTGGGGTTTAGGTAGGAGTTTAGGGAGCTGCTGCCTGTTGTTGGTTGTGGGCGGCGCCGTTTTTGGCACGACAACAGGCGGTAGCACTGCCGTTCCAGGATGCGCGGCGTTTTTTTTCGGGATGACATATGGGAACAAGGTGTTCGGCTACACATGCTTGGTAGCATGTAATAACGGATTGTTGTTTAATCCCCCATCTTCCTCTTCCTGAATAGCAAGATGAGAAGGAGCTGCCTGGCCTGACTAATACTATATTACGATTTTTTGGGTTTTAGATTGCTTTGTGTTATACTGCTTTATAAATTAGATGACTCATTTCCAATTATGTTTTGTTGCACTGCTTCTGTTAGCCAGTGATGCGAATCCTTCCCACAGCATGGCATAGCGGCGAGCAGACCATACTGAGTCAAACCGCGACTATGTGCGGGCTAAAACTCAATCTGCGCAATGCCAAATTCGACTTAAAGGTGTTGCGATGAGTTGATGACACTAAACCCACTTTTGCTTCGCCTGCAAAAGCCTAAACCTCTAACACGTGAGCTGTTCTGCATGCACTGCTTCAGGGCACTGTATCTGGAGCCAGCTAGGATCCTCGGAGGAGTTCAGGATTTGTGAAGGTCGTCAGGCTTGGGGTGCAGCGTTTAAGGTCTGAGTTTCATGCCGCTAATGGGTTTAGGGTTTAGGGTTTAGGGGTTTAGAGGCCCAAGATTTTTGCAACGGGCGCGCCCCAAAGATGCCAAGCAGCTGCTTAACTGGCTCGGCCGGAACAAGACTTGCTTGACGTGACGAACGCTGTCGCGCTCGAGATGGCAGAGCTTAAAAGAGGACCGGTAACCCGACTAGTTAAGGATAAATAGGCATATAAACAGGATCCTTCAAAAGGCCATAAACCGATCAGCCCTAATTCTAGGTGCCGTAACTATTTAGAATAGGCTGTGTAGTAGGTCTTGGGATATAAGAGAAATGAGGAATTACTCGAAACCTACATTATGCCCCAAATGGGGCCCTAAACCCTAAGCCCTAAACCCCAACCCCCTGCGGCTCACTTTTAAAGACTCCCATCAGATAGCGTCCACTAGCGCTGCCACGAGCTCTGGATCTTGGCCAACCTTCACCTTGCAGGTGCTTTAAGGGGAAGGGGGAGAATGGAACCCTAGTCCTTGTCTCTCTGCTTCAATAACTCGGCCCAAAAAGTTCAAACTGATTGAGATAGACCCGATATACAAGGCCACAAAGCTTAACGCTCTCCCCGTTGCTATCCAATAGTCAGCAAGTGACTTTGGCTTCCTCCAGGATCGTGTGGATGAGGGAAATGACACGGTGCTTTCGAAGCCTGGGCTCTCAGGATTTTAGTAGGGCTGAGGGTTTGGGGTTTATATCTTTAGGCTCCCTAGCAGCCTGAGAAAGAGCAGGGTTCCCTTTTCGGAGTTGGGTGGTTTTGTAGGAAACCAAGGACCACAAAAAGGGGAAAACGTGCCCACTGTGAGATCCGGATAAAGCTTGGGGTGGTGGAGATTTTTTCTGAAGGTCCGGGCTATCCTGAAACATGGTCAAAGCATTCAGACTAAGGCGGAGTGGCTGCTTCAAGGCCCAAACATCCCCGGACCAAACCCCAGACTCTCGGCAAGCGTCTCACGAAGCACTGCGACCACGTTCGTCGGACACATCATCTTCGACAAGCTCGCCGCACAGGACTCAGCAAGCTGAGCAAGCCCATACCTGGGGGTTTAGGGTTTAGGGTATAGGGGGGGCTCAAACCCCTTTACCCTAAACCCGTTAGCCCTGTCGTGACAGAGCCCAAACTCCTAAACCCTAAACCAAGGAAGAACACTGCAGAGCTAGGTTTCCGGGATGTAGGGTTGCTTCTCCCGAAATGTAAACATAACCCCACAAAAAAAAACCTGCAAACAAGTAGGCCAAGACCCAGACCCGGAAAAGCGGTTTAGACTTAAGGGTTTAATAAATCACGCCCTGGACTCTCAAACCCTGAAAAACCCGCCTGATGTAATCTTGGAAAAATCCTGATGTAGGCCTGAAGTGAATCCACGGCACTGGTTGCCGAGGCAGATCAGTTCCCCCAGCTCCTGGACGGAATTGCTCTCCTGAGCTTCACAGATCTTCCAAACTCCCTCAAGGAATAGACCTCGGTTCTAGTAGGATTCCAAATATGATATCAGGTATATACCTCAGTTCTACTAGGATCCCAAATATGTGTTAAGGTATATTCCTGGATTATTTCAGGGATTTTGGAAGATCAGAGTTGCAGGCTTTGGGTCAGGGCGCTCACACTCGGACAAGCCTGGCCAGGTTATTGGTGCGTAGTGGGTTGAAGCGTCAGGGGTTTAGGGCTGATGGGTGTTTGGGGTTTGGCGTTGCTTGGAGGTTTGTGGCTGAACGCTTCAGGGCGTAACGTGTGTGAAGGTATTTGGGGCTCAAATCTTCGATGGTGTCTAAGTCGTGAAACGGTTTCGGGGTTCAGGAGTTTAGCCGTTCCCCTATGAAGATGCGAGGCAAAACGAAAAAACTGAATTGCAAGACCTCACAAACTCTCACTTCACCCTTGCTATAGGAACCCGGAGCATGTGTCGAAGAAACTCCGAGACAGTCAAAGCATCTGGGGCTTCCCCGGTGTAGATGTGCTCTAGCAACCTCGGTATTGTTTTTGTTCCTTTGTTTGGGGCGTTCTTGTTTAGCAACTAGGTCTGTTGATTCCTTTCTCTCTGGCTCTCACTTGAGTGCTTTCGGGCTTTAGCTAGCCTTTTGGTTTAGGGCTCACCTCAAACCTTGAACCCGAAACCCTAAACCCCTAAACTCCTAAGAGTCTAAGCCGACGTAGAGCTGGAGGCACCGGATGTAGGAGTTTGTACAACAGGGACGCTGCCATGAATGGTCCAAATATCAGGGTCTCTTGTTTTCTGAAACTCCCATGTAGGTCTCACCATTTGGCGGGACTTTCGGAGACTGGCGGTTTGTCTTTTGTGGGGAGGTTCTTGTGCAAAGAGTTTGCGGTTTAGGGCTTGGGGTTTACGCTGCTAGTGTGGCTGATGCTTTGCTGTTGGACGCAGTACAGTGGCAACTCTTTGTGTTCTAGCACTCTCGAAGCCACGGTTGCCCTTGCAAAATCGCTATGAGCTGCTGCCATTCAGACAAGCGAGGCAGTATGCAACAGCGGTCCACCGCGGTCCTAAACCCTAAACCCGAGTAACAGTTTTTGCGCTTGAACCCATTGAAGTCTCAGAAGACAAAGCCCAGTCGAAGTTAAACCCTACATGGGTGGTTCTCTAAATTGGGGTCCCCTTGTAGCTCCCCAATAAAGTACGGCAGCCTTATGAAAAGGACCCCAAAAGGGACCCATAATTTAGAGAACTAGCCACATGAAGAAGCGGTGGGCTGAAGTGCAGCGCAGCAGCTTGTTCAGAGTTCCTGAAGCCGCGTTGCGGATGACGATGCGATGCTCCGAACCCTCCTCTCAAGTGCTGGCAAATTGTCAACAGCAAGCTTGCAGTAAATATAGGTCAGTGGAGTATTTCCTGGTCGCAGCTGCTGTAGTTGTTTCTGCTATTTATAAGCCCTTGCCATCCATTGTCACTCACATCACAACCCTAAACCCTAAACCCTAAGCTAGCTGACATAGGGCAACCCAGGAGAGCGATCAGGAACAGGTTTCCGGACTGCCATCCCCGACAATCATCGCCGTCACCACCACCAGCACGATCATCATGGTTAGGACGAGGATGCGACCCACGAGTGCTTCGTGATACAGTATACGTATAGTCTTATAGACGTCTTGATCAAAGTAGGAGGCGGGGTCGTCGTCCTCTTCGCCCGAGCTCCCTCACAAGTAATGTCGAACTAGGGATAGCTGGTGTCTTAATGGATCCTGCCCTCAGACCTTAAGTCGCCAGAAACCCAGGAAAAAGGAACCGGAAGCCCTAAAAAAACCCAAGCCCTATAAAGAGCGCTTAGCTCGAACAGCTAATAAACCCTCAACCTGAAACATGAAGGCCTCCGGCCTTCATCTGAGAGCTGAGCATGCGGTCGAAGACCTCCGAACTCCTGGCCAGCACGGCGCGATGGCAAGGGAGGTCTTCTCCCTCGTCTCCAGCTCGCATCGTCATGTCCGTGAACCTTAGTTTCGACTTCCGGTTTTGGGCAGTGGATATTTTTTCCCACCGGGCCTAGCTGACAGAGTCGCACTGCAGGGAGTTCGTTAGTGCAGTAGGTTTAGGGTTTATGCTCTTTAGGATTTTCGGGTTTTGGAGTTAGGGCTTGGAACCCCTAGCCATGTAGGATTTTTAGGGCTGAGGGGTTTGGGAACTTCTGGTACCTCTGCAGCGCTTCACGAAACAAGTCGGGTTTTTCTCCTGCCGAGAAGCTTCATGTCTCGCCACAGGTCTTTCCCATAGTCGAGGCGGCGACGCTTGCTGGGCTCGTATCCCAAGTTCTTGGGGTCGAACCACAGCCTTGCAATTGTCTACGGCTGCGCCTTATAATCCCAAAGCCCGAAACCCCCCAAACCGTCAGATCCTAAACCTACAATCTCCTAAACCTCCGAACCTCAACCTCCTAAAGCCTACATGTCTGGCATCTGTGGGTTTGAGGTTTAGAGGGGATGAGGGTGATTTTCTGCAAGGGGTTTAGGGTTTAGATCGGTTTAGTCAGTAAGTCGGCATATGGCTGTTCCAATGTATACGCGATCATCAAAAAGCTCCTAACAACTGCCTCGACCAGCCAAGACACTCCACTAAACAGTGCAAGTACTCGCCAGGCACATATTTCGGCGGTACCAGCAAAGCTTCGGACTTGCAAACTGCATGCTTGAGAGTGAAGCACTCGTTGCACTTGCCACATCGAAGGCGGTGTGGGCTACCTTTTCGAGTTTCGGCTTGACCGGCATATCTAACTGTCAAGCAGAATCGCACATCTCCGATCGTGAGCTCATCTGTCTTCCCGGACAAGGCGCTGTTAAGTGTGTCCTCGGAATCTGTGTAGATCGGCACGAATACCAGCTTGGTAGCAACGCCTGGCCCCTGGGATGTGAAGCCAAAGCCTCGAGGATACACCTTCAGCAGCACACAGTAGTTCCACAAGGTGGTGGCTGGACTATCCACATGTTGGCCCTCAAGGTAATGATCTTCACTGTGCAAGGGAAGCTTGAAGTCAATGATGTGTGTCGGCGTCGGCTCCCCGTCGTCCATATGCGCGCTCTGCACATCAAGGCCGGGACGAGTGGACAAAGCGGACCACACGAGGCTTCGTTTTAGGATTAGGGGTTTGGGGCTCAGGCTAAGGGTTTAGGGGCATGGGCTTTTTGGCAGGGGTTGTAGGGTTCTGGATTTCGGTTGTTTGGCAGCTCTTGGTCTTCTGCGACAGTCTGTGGATATTCAATGAGGTTCTGCTTTTCGTTGAGAAGTGATGGCGCCCTTTATCCAAAGTGGCTGTAGCCTCTATTTAACTCTATGTCAAGGACACAGGGATCAAATCTCAAGAACAACAGCAACTAAACGGCATACAGTTGTGCCTGAGCAGCAGTCTCACTTGCGGCGTCGTGGAGCATGGGCTGCTGACAAGCTTTGAGGCCAAGCCCTTACACCTACGTTTTCCACGGGTGTTGGAGCATCCCAGAAGCCGATTTTCTAATCCCAGTCCCTAACACCTGCATCTTAGTTTCGGTAGGGTGTGAGGATTAAGGCGGGGTGCGGCCTCAAACAACGCTGCTTTTATTTCTAGGCTTGTCGGCTTTCGGGTCATTGGGCCGAGTCTAAACCTTCTGCATCGGGTCTTTGCCGGCGCCAGTCAGGCCCCACAGATTCGCTTCCCGAAGCACGGCGACTGAATCAACAGTTCACGTCAACGGCGCTCATGACAGCCGACATACATGCTCAACCCGAACCCCTTAAACCCCTATATCCAACCCGTGCAGCCACCCCAAGAAGCCTACATTAGACCGTAAACCCTAAACTTTAAGCAATGCCAAGCATCTCGACGCTTGTGGTTCCAACGAGCACGGGTCGTCCGAGACTGTGCGCCTCTGGTGTCAGAAGTTGCCATAGGCCATAAGCCCTTGTGGATTTCCTCAAACTACCATGACCTACTCATTCTGTAGGCTCTTATTCTTACAAGCCCTGATACGGAAGCTGTAGGGACTCTACAAAGGAGTAGGTTTTGGTAGTTCAAGGTAGGGGTTCTGCAGTTCGAGATTTTCTGCTGCAACACTCGAGATGGGGTTTAGGAACTGACGCTTTTTGAAGGATTTTAGGATCTCTTGGTTTCGGGATTATGTGGGTAGGTCTCTGAGTTTACGTCCCAAAATAGGAAATAGTAAGGCACCCTTTCTTCAGGGATCCTAAAAGGGACCCTAATTAGAGAACTACCCAATGGTCTAGGTGTTCGAACTTCGCTTCATGGCGATAGCTGCGATCGTTTTGAACACTGCTATGTAGGTTTGCGGTTTGGGATTCAGACTGACAGAGGTGTTTAGACCCTAAACCGTAATGTGGTTTAGGGTGTATAGGGTGTCAGGCTTTAGTGTTCGAGCCTGATCATCTTGTCAGCCAAAACGTGTGCAATCTAACCGCGAAGGTTGAAGGGACAATGACCAGTACGGTCGGCCTATCTTGTCCTAGTTAGCTCGCGCAAGATTCTGTGATGACCAGAACTCCCAAAACCCTGAAGCCCAAACCCCGAACCCTAATCTGCCTCGCAGGCGGCCGCTGTGACGGCTCTCCACTTCCCACCTTCGGTGGTGTAGACCTCCCACTGCAGCCGAAGCTGCGCTGAGTTAGGGCTTCAGGTTCTGGGTTCCCTTTTTGTTTAAACCAAGGGTCGTGCGCTTTTTGTTGCAGTTGCGTGAGAATCGTAATGTAGGGGTTTAAACAATTAGAATAGGGTTTTGGCATTTTGGTGGTACATTATACTACATTTATAGTAAGGAACACCAAATTGGTGTTGGTTTGAATGGTTTGCCGATGTTTCATGCCGACCTGGTCTAGAACTCTAGAACCCCTGGACATTGAAATCCTGAATACAGCACCTACTCCCCTAAACCCCCTAAACCCCCTGGGCCTTGAGCCGTAAACCCCTGTTTTTGCATCAGGACTACACCCCCTAAACCCCTAAACCTTAAACGGCCGCATCTGATCTCACCGAGCAACATGTCCCACAACGGTGACAGCGTGATTTAACATGCGCATTCACACCGACCGAAACTCTTTTCGGTGAAAATTCAGATGGAGATATTGATGAGCTAGTTTCCTTCTTTGATTTGGCCTTGTCCATGTCGACCTTGAGGTGCCCGGAAGCCATCATGTCCAGCACCTGTGGGCAATTCATCGACTTTGTCAGCCAATCTTCGTTTCTGTCAAGATGGCCTCTGTTGTGGAGTCGTCGGGTGGTTGATCGTCGTAGAAAGGGTCGCCGACTTCTTCACTTGGTCGTCGCCAAATCATTTGCCTGAGCCCGCATAAGTCGATAGCGAGCCGCTTGTCGCGCACGGTCTGGAGTCCAGCCTAGTGCAACTGTTCTTCCAGGCTGCGGCAGTCGGTCATCATGTAGATGTTCTTGTTCTTGTGGTCCATGGCATTGACCAGCCGACAGTCCTCGTCGTCATGGCGGAGGCATTAGAGCATCGCCCGGCGGTGCTCTGCCTCCTACTGCACACTCGACGGATCAGGCTGGAGTGGTAGAAAACGATGTAGGTGGTCCCTTCGCCGGTTTCCCGTAGGCAAGGGGAACCTCGAAGTAAAAACCTCCCGCTCTGGCTTCGGTTTCCAAGCAGCTTGCATCAGCTTGCCTCCGTTGGAGGAAGTGTCGTAGTCGTTGGCATGGGAAGCGTCGGTCACCGAGAAGATCTGCATGTCCTCGAAGGTCATCGCCTCATACTTGTATAGAAGATGCCGAGGTCGGGCGTCTTCTTCACGTAGTTGCACGCACACAGGTCGTACACAGTGCATGGCCTGGGCCATGATTGTTTGCAACCTGTGCACGCTGTAGGCGATGTCGGATCTGCAAACGCGAGTGACCCAATTGAAGCTCCCGACAATGCTGCGCAGCTGGCTTATTTTTGGGGAGTCGCCGTCTCGCCCTTGTGATGTTTTCTCCCCGGTTCCAGGTTGATGCCGCGTATCTTGGAGGCAGTGTTGGGGCATGTCACCTTGATCCCGCCTGAGGTGTCACCCTGCTGGATGGTGCGTCCACAGTACTCGAAGGAGCCCCATGTTCCAAGGATCCAAATTTTAAAATCCTTCTGCACTTCATTCATCACCTCATCCATCTCTGCAGTACCACACCATACAGCAAATCATCAACATGGGCAACCATCATGCCCTTGACGATGCCGTCGAGGTCGTTCAAGACGTAGGCCGCGTTGAGGAACTGGTCGTAGTCCTTTGCTTTTGCCAGCCTCCTCCAGAAGCCTCTTGGCGCGTCACGGGTGCCGTAGACCGGCTTGTTGGCGATGAGGATGGATCCTTCCTCCACGCCTGGGAGTCGTCCGCCTTTAGGAGGTGATAAGACCAACCTCCGGGTTATCTGTCCTCCCTGCAGGAATGACACCGCGATATCGCTGCCATGGAGTCGACGACAGCGACTGGCGGCGAAGCTGATGAGGACGTTGAGCATGACAGAGCTGCATGTGGGCGAGTCTGTCCTGGTTCCCTTGTCCTTCTCTAAGTCACCGTTCACGACAATCCGGGCTTTATATCTCGGGGCCTCCCACGGTTGTGCCTTGTTGGTGCCCACCCAACGGGTGGATGTGACTCGCCTTTTGCTTGCCGCTGACCTTCTCGAAGTCGAGCTCCTTTGCTCGCGCCGCCGCCGACTTCTTGCAAATTCGGGCCGTCCGGATGGAATTTGTGATCTTGTCTCTCCGGCCGACTTCCTCTTCCTCAACCGATCGATGCAAGGCAGTCTGCAGGGGTGTAGGCCGGACGTCGGTGCAGGAATACAAGCCGTCAGCCTGGTTGTGCATGGTGGTGCCTGTGGTCGTGGCCTCGCCGCTTCCATCACTGATGTGCCGGCTGGGTGGCACATTCTCTTGCTCCGGCTCAGCCACGGACATCGGAGTGGATAGCTCCGGGCTGTCACCTTTCGGAACTGATGTTTCGTGCGCCGCGTGTCGTCGGGTCTCGGCTGTTCTTGCGGTAGGTTTCTCTCCTTCTGGTGCCCGCCGGGTGCTGTGGGCGATCGTCAAAACTCAGGGGCTTGCGTCAAGAGGGCTCGTGTGCGCCTGTTAGCCCAAAGCATCGATCAGCATGGCCATGTCTTCCTCGGCATCCAGCCAGGCTGCAGTGGATGCGGTCGTGGCGACTTCCTGAGTGGAGAGCTGTAAGGTGAGCACCACCCTTCCAACTGAGCGGCAGCTTCTCGATCGACCAGGAGCGAGCCCGGCTCATGGCACTGGAGAACATCATGCCGCAAGTGCGGCACGATTGGGCATTGGAGCGGAGATGCTACATGCCCGCCGAGCAAAGGGCGTGGGAAAGGTGACGCAGCAAAGGTCGGGTCTTCTTCGCCCTCTACGTTCGGACGCTTTGGGAGGTGCAGCAGCAAACAAAGGAAAACCCGCCCGGCAAGGCGGCTCCAGCGCAAAGCCCCGCACGGTCTGTAAGGAGCACCACCGGCACAGGAGAACGTCACCTACCTCGCCGTGCCGCCTCCGAGGTCGTAGTGCTGCGTGTCCCTTCTGTCGCCATGTAGGCCTCCTCATTCTGTCTGGATGATATCGGCAGCACAGTCGCAAGCATCCTCATCGTTGAGGTCCAGCGCTTGGTCATTGAAGTATGCCAAGCGCTCCTCTGCGAAGATGCCGGGCTCCTAGGTGACCATGCCGTCGTCGAGGTACTGACTCGAGTGGGCGAGGTGGGCCACGGGCTGCTCATATTCATCCTCGCTGCAGTTGGGTAATACTCGGGCATCTCCGTCTCATACTCGAACTCGTCGAAGAAGAAAGCCTGCCTCGGGTAGGGTCGGCCATGTCCACCCTTCTTTCTAGACTTTCCCTGGCAGTTCGCTTCGGACTCCTGCACTAGCGCTCCAGAGAAACGGCCTTTTGGCCAAGGCGGGCCGGCCGCCTTTCTGGAACCAACTCAGGTAGCGCCAGCTCACTGTTCATGTCCAGCATGGCCCGGTACCAGGCCCGGCGCCTGAGGATGCACTGAGGCATTGTCCCACCGATTTGTCTCGACAACATGCCTCCTTGCTGGGCTTCTGCTTCATAAAAGTTCGAAGGGCTTGCTGCTGTCGTTTCGGGCGAAGCTCGGTGGCCAACTTGTCCACGAGGTAGTCCGCCCCCGTCTCCGTTTTAAGCTCATCTATAGACAGCAGCTGAGCGATCTGCAGCGCATGGCCAGGCCGAGTTTTTCACGCTTCTCCTTCGTCATGGCCTTCTCTTGGGACTGCTTCGCTCTTCTTCCGAAACTCACTCAGCAACCTGGTGGGGTCCCCGTTGAAGCCGGGAATCTTGCCGTCGATCTGACTTGTGCCGAAGGCGCCATTGTGCTCCTCTTGGAGGAAGCGCAGAAAGCAGAGAGCCTCCTAAAGGCTGCCAGCCGCTGCAAACCGCAAAGGAGGTCCCTGGAGAGCCCGGAGCTCTACCCGAGCCACCGGTCGTGGCGGATTGGGTCGCATCTGAGCTCACCAAGCAACATGGACTGTACATGCCCCGGCAGCATGATTTAACATGTGCTTTCATACCTTTTTGAGCAGGGACTGCAATGCACTAAGCCTTGAATCCCTTCAGCCAAGCTCCAGACGCCAGCGCTTATGGCTGAGCACTCGAAGCGTGTTGCACTGTCTGCAACCACTGATCTGGCACTACTTCGCGATCTCGATAAGCATGACGACTACAATCATACATCTCCGATTCATGAAGATCAAAAAGATCACCCGAAAGCAGAAACTGATAGGATAACCAGCTGCCACTGAATTGCACATAACCAACTATTCCAAGAATATGCGCCTTCCAACAGTAGTCACAATGATAGCGACTGTAACACTGCCATCCGTGCTCCCTGTCCAACCAAGAGGCAACGAGAAAATCACCTACAAGGTTGAGGTAAAGGCAGAATGCCCAGGACGCGCAATGAATGAGTGGATGTTTCCAAACAGTCCATTCAAGGACCAATCTGGTGCGGCATCCATCTGCAGAATGTCCCGGACCACCCTAAGAGCCCAAGTATAGAACATGTTTCAAGATCCGACCTTGCCCTGTTGTAAAGCAATACTCGGTGGTGATACGCAAAATGTGACCCAAATAGTGCCACTTACGTCGTATCCATGCCTGTATACACGAGTCCTTACGCTCTCGTGATGCCAGATCATTGCTGCGGTGCGCTTGCGCAAGACGCTCAAAGGCATGGCAGCATCATGATATAAAGATTCAGTGTGAGCGATAGAGAAGTGTTCTGCAGCAGAACAATTTGATCTATATACTTCTGAAGAGGTTGTACAATAGGCGATATCCAAAGCCATTTGGAATGCACATATGTTCTGAGCAGGTGTAAAGCTGCATGAATACAGGTCCAGTTGATGTTCTTAGTGAGCGGCTTCATGTCTGCGATGCTTTGAAAAACTGCACGACGGGCGAATGCCAAAATGCTGTCATTGACATCCGTGGCTCCAGGAGTAGTAGCGTCAAAGTGCGTCAGCTCTTTGCGCAAGTAACTGGCGGTGTCAGACCATTTGCAACTCTTCAAGAGAGAGCCATCGGGTACGAGGAGAACACCTTGTCGTAGATTCTCTGGCGTGGACATAACAACAGTCTTTCCTAAATTCAAGTGAAGTCCTACGCTTTGCAGCTCACGGTAGAGTTTGGTAAACCATTTGTGAGCCAGCTGCCACGTACCGTAAATAACTAGGCAATCATCCACGAATAACCAACCAGGGCACTCGTACTTGTTTATATCGGAAGGCTGCTCATGGAAGACACTCGCGACGACGGCCTCAATGTACAGGGCGAAAACTGTAGAGGAATGGCTACCTCCTTGCTGGACTCCTGTTGTTGCTTCCCACTCCCATCTTTGTCCCTGATATCCAGGCTGACGTATACACAAGGCTGGTTTGAAAGGGAATCTCGCTCGACAAAGCTGTATGCTGTAAACAAGGCATCAAGAACCTGTCCTCCTGGGAGGCCTCCCATTTGATATTGTGCTCGAGGCCAGACTTCCAACAATCTGCTGATGAGCAGTTTGCTGAAAACTTTGTGTATTGTTTCCAATAAGCATATGGGTCTCACATCCTTTGCTTCCCTCACTGTTTGAAGCTTCGGAATAAGAACAACAAACACAAGACCTAATAAGGTCAAGATCACCACCACCTCTTATGAACATCAAAGAGAGAAAATGTTGCAGCATGTCTAGACCCTGCTCACAAGCAGCCAAACATTTGAGGAACTCGTTGGATACTCCAGATTCTCCTGCTGTTTTGCTTGTCTTAAGATTGGCAACAACAGTGAGTATCTCTTCATTTGCAAATGGAACGTAATCCTGCTCACGGAGGCACGACGACATGGATTCCAAAGACGCATTGATATGAGCTTCTTCATCCGGTGGAATGGCTTTGCAAAACACATCCTCAAGATGTTTACGAACAAGGTCCGCAGCGCCACGTTTGCTACCAGCACTTCTGGCTAGCACATTGTAATCAGGTTTTGGGCTAGATCTCCTCCTGATGTATTCCACAGCGGTGTAATCACCTCTTGCAGCTGTCTGTTCGAGATCACTC
The DNA here is from genome assembly GCA_905231915.1 of Symbiodinium necroappetens. Taxonomy (NCBI): domain Eukaryota; class Dinophyceae; order Suessiales; family Symbiodiniaceae; genus Symbiodinium; species Symbiodinium necroappetens. Next base: position 3,066 of record CAJNJA010047907.1, on the reverse strand, counting down.
CACCAAGCAATGCGAGAAAGCATGCGCTCACGCAGAATCTCTTTGGTGAGCCTCGTCTTCTCAGAACGATCTGTTGTGCTTCTACGCAGTCTACAAAGATCTTTGATGTGCTGGGGGTCCTTGTGTTTGCAAGTGTAGCGTGGCATGGAAGTTGATGCGGCGATGTCCCGCAGTGCCTCCCATTGTCCATGAAGTGTCCTTGAAAAGAAATCCGAATGAACTCCTTCAACACACTTCTTGACTGCATCGGAATTGACGGTCCATCTCTTACAGCGTCTGCGCTTTCTGAGTGGACGAGGCTGTTTGACTGATCGGTGGTCCTTGAGGAGTAGTCCACAGGATACCAGCTCATGATCCGATGGGAGTTGCTGCCTAGAGTCCTCGACAACAGCGACGTCATGACCATAGTCACTGTCCACCAGTCGAATACAGAGTTGTGGATTCGCAAAAAAATAATCGTACTTTCTCTGTGCAACTCTGCCGAACCATGTTGCGCCATCAGGCTTGAAACACTGTACTCGTTCTGAACAAAGCTCTGCTTGCAGAGTGGAGCCCCTGTTGTCTCCGGTAAAATCATACTCACAGTTGAAATCTCCACCAATGACAACCGGGTACCTTGAGTATTTCTGTAGAACACGAAGAAGTTCAATGCATGCAACTTCAAATTCTTCATCTGGACGATCTTTATGCGGCATATGGCAACTAATAAAAACCATCTCGTCCCCATTCGCAAGCATTGCACGCACTCCGGCGAATGTTCTGCCATGAAAGGACTCGACACCATGACTAAATGTAGCCTTGTCAAGCAGTATCACTATGCCTAAATGCGCGTCCGTTGAGGAGGTTCCGAGAATAAGATAATCATTCAGATCATTTAGTTCTGAAGCATCAACACAATGTAATTCCGCCAAAGATCCGTTGGGCTCGGATTGTGGAATTTTACTGGCATGTCTCCTGTCAGAGTCCTGTCAGTCACTGTGCAACGCAGTCTCTACTGCGCCCGGGTTGATTCCTGAGGTTTCGGCAAGAGCTGTGATGCTGTAGTAGTAGTGGCAAGCATCATCGCCGCTTCCACTTGAGACCGCGACAACTCTTGCATCCGTTCTAGCTCTCATAGCGACGATGGTACCGGCTGCCACTCTCAGGTCCTTGTGCCAGATAATCTGCCTGGTCCAATCCGTCTCTATGAGCTCAGGATCCGTTGTACCAAGCAGCTTTTGCAACTTCATGAGAGCATCTCTTGTGGCTCTGTTTCTAGCCGTTCTAGCCGCTGTACGACTGGGACTGATCCAGAGAGGTTCTCCTCCAGCTTTCGACTGTACCTTCTTACTGTGCTTCTCCTGCAGGTCATAGAATCGAGTCCGAGCTTCCTGAACATCAAGAGCTGGCAAGTATACATGAGAAACGTGAGCGCGCGATCCAGAAACAGTGACCCTCTCGATGTTCACATTCTCGAACCTACGACACACCTCCCAAGTATCACTCTCCACAATCTTGCGGCGCGTATCCTCCGGCCAACCTCCCAACACCAGATGATTGAAATCTGTGTCCGCAGCGCAAGTGCCTAGGCCCTGCTCACGTCCTAAAGCTTCTCTCGCCTGTCCGCTGACGTTGATTCCATGCTCCCGGGTATTCGGCATCGCATGTGCCAAACTGGGAACTCCACCACTCCCCTGTGCAGAAGAAAGTGGCTGATTGCGAGGATCTGTAGTGACTTGGTTGCCAGAACCAGAATCTGTTGCTCCATGTCCTGCATTCTTCGCGGTATGTCTGCATCCTCGATGATCTGGAGTCTAGACTGAAACGAGCCCAAGTTTCTACTCAGCTCCGACAGTTGCCCGCACATCTGCTGTTGCGAGCTCAGCTAACCAAAGTAGTGGCCCATGGAGGTGCTCCATCCCCCTCATCAAGTTTCCTCTTAGCCAGTAGTCGATCAATGTTTGCATCAGGGTCATCCATTTCTTCTTCTTTGCAGGGAATGGCTAGACCAGGACTCTGGTGAATACCTGTCAACTGCAGTTGCGGTTCATTGTCCATATCGTCATCATCATCAACCGGCACTGGGACGTCATTGGGGGCTTCCATGTTGAAGGATCAATCAAGTTGAAACAGGAGTCTTGAAGCCGAAACCTTGAGCCATACCTAAACCCCTAAACCCTAAAAACCCTAAACCCCCAAAACCCAAAACCCTGTCTGTCAGCTCCTGGAACCCGAAATCTCGACCTCGTCTTCCTCATCTAAGCGCTGGCATGGCTTGTTGGAGGGCACGGGGCTCACCTGCACAAAGGGTTTTGGGTTTAGGGCTTAAGGCAAAGGTTTATGAAGGATGTTGGAAATCTTGAACGCTGAACTTGTGAAACTCGAGACTCAAGCGGAAAACAAGACTAACTCGCGTGAACTTGACCCTAAACCCAAACATGAAGCCGGGGCCCAGCATCCTCTTGCAAAAGACGAATCACAATAATCACAGCTTTCCAAGGCACCGTGAGGTTGTAGATGGACTCCAGCTCTTGAGCTTCGGTGGACGCTGTTCCGGTCATCCCTTCAAGAGTTTAGGACTTAGGGGTTTGGGCGCTTCGGGGCTTGCGTTCTAAGGTCTGCGATTTTACGTTTTTTGGCTGCCTGGGGCCTAGATTTTTGGTTTAAGTTGGGGGGGTCTACGGCTCTAGGTTTGGGCTTTGAGAGGGGCTCCGAGGTTCAGAGGCCTTGGGCTCAGGAGCCTGTCATGGAGCCAAAGTTTGGTGAGACCTCCCTACACCTTATAAACCCTGAACTCTGAACCCCTAAACCCTAAACAATAAACTCCTGAACCCTAGATCCCTAAGTACGTAGGACCTTTATGTCTTATTTGACGCATGCCTTGGGCCAGAAAACGGGAACGTTTCAAAAAATACAATGTTTTTTCAAATTTTGAAAAAGCCATAAAGTTTTGAAAAATCCTTAAAATTTTGAAAAATCCATTGTTTTTCAAAATTTTAAGGATTTCAAATTTTGAAAAAGCCTTAAAATTTTGAAAAATCCTTAAAATTTTGAAAAACCCACCGAAATTAATTAAATCCGAGAGTT